>JAUPMG010040028.1:3212-14294 GCA_031762675.1 Pachysandra terminalis | reverse complement strand
AAAGCCAAGCTCAAGCCTCCAGGAGCTGCAAAGATCAAGAGAAAGTCGCTCTCGTGCAAATTGGGGTGTCTACAGCTACATTGGCTCATCAGATGAAGATACAAAACCTTCACATATATGGCGATTCCTTCCTGGATGTTTCTCAGATAAATGAAGAATTCACAGTTAAGGAACTTGATTTAGTTCCTTATAGGACAGCTATACAAGCTCTCCTCCGGAGTTTTACATGCTATTCTTTAACTTATCTAATGAGAAGCAAGAACAAGCATGCTGATACTTTAGCGAATTTAGGAAATAGAATTCAAATGGAGCTTGATACAGCCACCTCGGAAGTCATTCGATGGCCTACTCCCCCTACTCAATTGTCTCAAGAAGATGAGGAGCACGTCTCAGAACTGGATTGGAGGTATCAGATTGCTTATGACTTAGACAATCTACTTTATCATATTCCTGTTACCCCTCTCAAAATATTAATGAACTTGGCCAAGCAAGGTAAAGTTCTTTATTATAAGGGGACCGTAGAGCCTTGTTCAGATGTCTTGAACCAAAGGAAGCAATGGAAAGATTACAGACCATGCACCAAGATACCTGTGGACTTTTGGACTCTATTCCTTTGTCTAGACGACTTCAGAGGTCAGGTATATATTGGCCTTCCATGGCACTCGAAGCTGCTAAGTTACAACTTTCTTGTGCAAAGTGTCAAGAACCACAGGATGTTGCAGAAGCATTTCCTGTTAATGAAATAACTGATTTGAGAGAACCATATATCAGATACCTTCGAGATGGGATCCTACCTCAGGATAGATTTGAGGCAAATCAGCTCAAACGTAAGGTCATCAGCTTCTATATGGAAAAAGGAGAACTCTATCGAAGGAGCTTCAATGGTACTCATTTGCGTTGTCTTAACAATCAGGAAACTTACATTGTCCTTCGAGAGGTCCATGGTGGTACATGTGGAGCTCATCAAGGAAAAATAAAGCTGTACATACAGCTACAAGACTTGAGATATTACTGGCCTACAATGGAAACAGACATAGCTGATTTTTTGAAGAAATGTGTGAGGTGCCAAGTCCAGGATAATATTCCCCGTAAACCTTCTCTGGAAATGCAGTCAATTATTGCTCCATGGCCATTTCATACCTGGGGCTTGGATTTGATTGGGCCTATTAATCCTAAACGTAGGAGATGACATTCTTGGATCTGGGTAGCCATAGAATACTTCACCAAATGGGTTGAAGCTATCCCACTCAAAAGTGCTAATGGAACTTCCATAGCTCAATTTATCAAGGGTAACATCATCCTTCGATTTGGTGTTCCTCGAAAGATCATCACAAATAATGGAACCTCCTTCCTAAACAGGCCAGTTAGAGAGCTGACAACTTTCTACTGAATTCGTTACCACAACTCTACTGCTCATTATCCTCAAGGGAATGCTCAAGTTGAAGCCACCAATAAGACAATGATTAAAATTCTTAGCAAAATGGTGTATGATTAGCCTTCAAGATAGAATGAATCCCTACCTCAAGCTTTGTGAGCACATAGAATGAGTAAACATCGAGCTACAAAACGCTACTCCTTTCTCCTTAATATTCGGAGCAGAAGCCCTTCTTCTAGTTGAATTACAAGTTGCTTCAGTTAGGATTTTACATGCATTTAGAGTGGATAGGGATTTCAGAGACTTTGCTCTTATACGTGCTCAGGAGTTAGATAATTTGGATGAGAAAGGCAAAAAGCTTTGGAAAGTAATTTGCATTATCATCATATTATAGCTCAAGCCTATAACAAGCTGGTCAGACCCCGAAGCTTTTAAGTTGGTGAGTTAGTCCTACGAGCAACATGGCATGCACGAAGTAATGCTATTAAGCCTAAATTTTCTCCTAAGTGGGAAGGCCCATTTGAAGTAACTTCTGCTCAAGCTTCAAGATATTATAAGATCATGCCATTGGAAGAAAATGCAATTGAATAAATTGTAAATGGGAAATGGCTAAGGAAATACTTTTATTAAGTATATGAATGAATTTGGCTTTACAAAAGAATTCTACTTTATACATTAGAAGTGCATTACAAAAGAAAAAGAAAATAAGACTAATGTCCTCCGGTAAGCTGAGATTCGGTGACGCCTTCGAAGGCTCCTTCGAGCAGTCCTAGCCTTGAAGTTCTTAGAACTGCATACTTGCCCTCATCAAAGCAGTCTGTGCTTTCATGAGTTTCGCTTGCTCTTTAGTCAAGGCACGAGATGCTTCCTTTTCATCCTGCTGGAATTGTATCATTGTTTCAACAGCCTCTTCCCTTAATTTATCAAGAGTAGCAATCCTTTCTGCCAGTTCCTCTATATCTGCTTTGCATTTTTCAAAGCACTCCTGCAGCTTATTCACCTCTTCCGTCTCAGCCAAAACAGAAGTCTTAAGTTCCTTCACCTTATTAAACTCCTGTACCTTTGTCCTCAGCTGCTTCAGCCAGTTTTCTAACCAATCCAATTGAAAACCCATGGTCTTCAGACATGACACTATCCCCACCCAATCTTCTAAATCTTCAATAGTGATATCTTGAAGACTTCGACAGCTCATTACTTCTAGTAGTCTGCACAACTCTCTATAGCCAAAGCTTCTGAATTTTTGCGTTGGAAGGACAATAGTTGGTAGCAATTCCCAATATGTTGCCTTGATCAGATCCATCCAGTAGTTTCCTACCATTTCATTGGGCTCATCTGCTGGATCAGGGGGCAATTCCCTCCTCTTCTAAACAGCTGGTACGGCAAAAGAACTTCTCTTACGCTTAACACAAGAAGAGGATACAACCTCAGGAGTTGTAGTGATGGCTTCAGTAATTACAGGAACTCCTGATGATGGGACAATTGGAATAGGAGCTGGGGTGGACGGCACTGATGACTCTACTTGTGAAGGAGTGACTTCAGATTTTCTTGTAAAGCTTATCTTCATAGGGTTAGCAGCAAGAATGGTAGATTCTTGGACTTGTGCAGTGAGTATAAAAGAGACTACTTCAGTCTGTGCAATTGTGGCCTCCACTGGAACGAATGCAGGTTCTAACGGGACCTCATCCTCTTCGTGTTGGGCAGTAGCCTCGGTTTTTTATTGTACCAGAGGAACTGCTCCCATAGCACTCCCTGTTCCCTCTCTAATATTCGAAGGAACAGGGGAAGCGATTCCATAATTATCCTGCAAAAGTACAATCAGATTAAATTATATTCTGCATCTTTCAAAGTGAATATTGGAAAAGAGAAGAACAATATTTACATTAGAAATGGGATAAATAGTGGTTAAAGGAACGGCTTCGAAAACCTCTATGACAGTCGCAGCAAAAGACTTTGCGACACTCGGAGTCACAGCAAGAGGAGCCTTCACGACATTCGGAGCCTCTTCTTGCTGTCCTCCTATTGGAGCCTTGCCACGATCCTTCTTTGATAAGGTAGAAGGAACAGCTTCAGATTCCTGAGCTTTTGTAATTTCTTCCTCTGCTACTAGATGGGCTATAGAAAATACACAAAGGTTTGGCGAAGGACAAGCAACAATATTGCGAAATGTAAAATGAAGATAAACTTACCAGAGGAAAAACCTCAAAGAATGGAGGAGGCATCCTACTCGTATGACCAGTAGGAACACCTTCTTGAGGGAAATGAAGTGGAATCCTACTGGTAGGAACCTCAGAGGCAGCTACTACATGGGGAGGTTGATCTCTGGGCGGTTCAATCGAAGTATCACTTACTTCGATGCCCTCACCCTGCCTTCCAACTCTTTCCTGTTGAAATGAAATAAATACATCAGTTGAGGAAAAAATGCCAGAAGTTAAAAATGAAAGGAATTAATGGATTTTTGTTACCTTTAAAGTCTGAGTAGTAGTGGACTTTACCCTCTTAGGGTATTCCTTCAAGCCACTTGAACCTTCCTTCGAAGGAACTGACTCCTTCGGAATAGCCAGCTCTGTGGGAACACTGGACTCCCTTGAAGGTACTGAAGCTGAAGGAACCCTTTGGGGAGGAGGCACTCTTGCAGTCCTTCGCCTTCTATGAATAAGAAGTGCCCCCAAGGTGGCTTCATCTTCTACTGCTTCTTCTTCTTCTTGTCCTCCAGGAAAGTTTCCTGGGGCTTCTTCTTCTTCTTTTTCAACTTGTTCCCCAGGCAAGTTTTCGGGAACTTCTTCCTCCTCTCCTTCAGGCAGATTGGATGGAGCCACATCAGAGGCTTCGGCTTCCCCTTGTCTTTCCTCCCCTTCACGATGATCAAGAATTAACAAATGTCCAGAGACTCTATGACAAGTTGGATGCCCTATGCCTTTAGAAATAGGGTGATTTTTATCAACCTTCTTCACCTCTGTTCCTTTGCTCCACCACGTTCTGAGTAGGTCTTTATGGCCATGTCTTTGCGGAAGGTATCCAAGCGATTCAGAAAAATCCTCCAGTATTCCAACCACCAAGGGGATACTCTTCCATTCCTCTCTATGAGGGCAGGCCAAGCAGCCCATGTTGGTGGGAAGCCTTAGTACCCATACGCAAGGTCGAATCTCTACCCCACCCTTGCCATCACCAACTCTGAAGTCTTGATGGTAACTATATTGTGGTCCGGGGCAGTTTGATCCATTCTGAATTGCCAGAGTACGCAATGGGGATTATATACAAGGTACACACTTCTGAACCCTCAGACCAAACTGATCAAATGATCAGAGCGTACTGGTACCAGAAACGCCTTATCCTCCGGCTTCAAAGTATGCCAGTCAATGGCCTTCCTTGGGAAATCCCCTTCCAGCATGGTACCCTGAAGCTGCAACAGGTATATCCCTCCTCAGCGGCCGGAATTCAAATTCTGCCTCCACATCCAACAACGAAGACAACGCTCCGTTGATGGGTATATCTCTGACCATAATAGAGGTCGAGGGGATACCTCCATCCCAAGCGCATCAAGCTTCCTATTTACAGTGCCGAAATTCAAAGGATTGTATCTGCTATACCTCTCCCAAAGGGATAGTTGAAAATATTGGCGTCCACAAATGTTTCTACCAACCTCTCCCCTCTACTTCAGGCCATATCCACACACAGTAAGTCCAAGTGCTCATACTGTGATTCCAGGAACAAAGGCACCAAGGAAACTCGAATTCCCTTTGCAATCTTCACAGCAATAGGAAATATCCATTCATTCACCTTGTCCACTAGATATCCCTCGAATACGAACCTCACCAACCAAAAGGAGATGAAGTCTTCCAGATGGACGTAACTATACTCGTTGGGCCCCTAAAACCGCTTGACCGATACACTGTTCTGGCTCCAGGATTCTTCTTCATACCAGAAATAGCATAGTCAGCCATTCAGTGAGTACTTTGAGCCAAGGCCAGTGCCCTTCCCCTTCAGCTTCAACTTTTGGATTGAAGCCTTCGTGCTCTCCTTCAGCATTTGAACATCCTGGGCCCTACCTTCTGATAGCATGATATTTCCATGGTTGATTTCTCCCATGATTGGGAGCTACTTGAGGATAGCCACATCCTCCAAAGTCAGTGCGATCTCCCAATAAACAGTCACAAAGACATGGTCCTTCGAATCCCACCGGAGAACAAACTCCTCAATCCTGTGTAATCTCTATGGAACTCACCCACAGAGACCTGAATCGCCTCCAATACTCCGGTAGCGTCCAATCGCTTCCGATACTCCTTGTTCTCTAGAATTTGGTCTACCCATTCTGGCCATCCATTCGGAAGATTGATATGTCATCTAAATCCAATTTCAGACAGAGGGAAGTCTCCCCTCTCACAGCGAAAAATTGGCGAAGAGCCAAGACGAGGAAAACCTATATCTTGCCAGGTTTTCTCCTCGTAGGGACTTAGCAGATCCTCTCCAACCTGCACAGCCGCTGATGGTTTTTAATGCTTCACTTGATTCCAAAACCGCCCAGTAGATACCACTAGCCTTGAATCCATCTTCTTGCTGGTTGAACTTTTCTTAGGAGCCATTGATTCTTGAAGTAAAGAAAACTTCGAAGGAAAGAAATCAAGAAAGCAAGAACACAAGGAAGTAAGGAAGCAAGATCTCATAGAAATCTCAGAAGATTCAGATTGCAAGAAGCTTTCTTCTTCAAAGAAACTGCTATTTATAGAGCAATGGCGATTTCTCTTGAGAAAATTCAAAAAATTGATTTTAGCGGTTCATAAAACTCCAAAAAGCAATCATCAATAATTTAATGCGCCTTCGACGCATGCGATTCGGAAGATCAAACGTATCAACTCAAGGAACGTGCATTTAATGCCAATTATCCTAAGGTACGATCTCATGCTATCTTCTTTAGCATAAGAAAGCAGAGACCGGGGGCTATTGGTGATCAGAAGGCCTAATTAATCCCATCAAACACGTGGCATCATCTTAGGACGTGTATACGGGACTTTAGGTGTGACCACATACATTGAATCATTGCTAAAGCAATCAACTGCTGCCTTTTCGCTTTACATGTGCCAGCTGTCACAACGGTTGTACTGATTTGATTTGAAAAGCGACTTTTTAAACGTGTCAAAGATATCTAACCGTCCTTATCACCTGAAAAAGGTAAAGCTTCTTCAAGAAGCTACCTCTGGAAAGGTGTTGGCTAACATATTGGCTAACTACCTTCGAATTGATCAAAGTATTAATGAATTGAACTTCTGACAAAACGAATCATGATTCCTTCCGAAGGACAGTAGTAAGAATATACTACCCTTAAGGGATCTTTCAAATATATAAATTCCTAAATTAAGACTCGAAGTCATACTTTCTTATTCTCCAAAAGAAACTTCAAGTGATCTTATTACTTTATTATGTACTTTGAAAGAAATCCTTTCAAGAGAGGTATTCGAATGCACACTTTAAACCTTCTAACTTAGAAGTCGTGCTTGGATCATGTCCATAAACTTCGAAAGACCATCTATTATGATTTTTCTTGTAGAAATTGCGAAGGAGACATCTTTCCTTCTGTTTTGTTCAAACTCACAGGCCAACCACCTCCAGATGGTGAATTTGAAGGCCAACCACCTTAAGATGGTCAAATCATTAAAGGTTAGTCACCCTCAAAGACTAAGGGTTTGTTGCCCATAACTAGACTTGCATTCGGTTAAACTTCAAAGGAATCCTTATCAAATGAAGGTCCAAAGTACATATTTCATTCATCCCGAAGGAACACTTTTGGATGATGATTTCACTAATTTTTGAAGTAACCTTACAAAGGAGTACTTCGAAGTCATGTTATTACTTCTCCATATGTCACCTTCGAGTAATAGATATGGAATTAAGCTTTTCATCACTAACTTTGAAGTACCTTCACAATGGAATATTTTGAAGTCATGTTCTCTCTCCATACATTATCCTCGAGTGACAGTTATGGATTCAATTTCACTAACCTTGAAGTACTTTCACAAAAGAATACTTTGAACTCATGTTTTTACCTCTCCATGTGTCACCTTCGAGTGACAGTTACAAATTTGCAGGACTCAATTATGCACTTTACTTAAGAGTACTTCGAAGGACAAAAACGGGTTATTACCTTCGAATGCACTCTTAAATACTTTCAAACTACAAAGTAAAGTTCGAAGTCACTCTTATTTGTCCTTAAGACTTGACTTCGAATAATATTTTGAATAACATACTTTTAAGGTTAAAAAAAACCGGAAAGAGCTTCAGAAGTCGGAATTACACATTCCTGGAAATAGTTCCTGAAGATAGTTTTCTACATACTTTGAGAAATCTCTTCTTACTTTATTTCAAAAGAATTCACAAGGGAACATATTTACTTCTAACTTCATTAAAGTTGAGGGCCCTCGGATTGATTACTTGAGCTACAAACCTTAAAGGATTCCAAGATAAACTCCTCTTTATAAGGACTATTGATCATGAAAACGAGTTCCCTAATGAGACACTTATATTCAAGATCTCTATATAGATAACTTGAGAATATAATGGTCACCTTGTAAATATACAGAGTATTTTGGCCTCCTTTGAAGGAAGATAGTCGTCAAAGGGAATTCCCTCGAGATATACGAAGTATAAGAAAGGTATTTATAACATTTAAGTGACTCTTTTTACCTTAAAGTTGATTGAGATAGATTCCTCAGAAGGAATAACACGTGATAAAACCTCAGCTATTTATAATATCAGTTGTATAACTTATCTAAAGGGGGTTTCGTCTTTTCTGGAATGACGGCAAGAATGGAGATGTTGCTTTCAGATCTTTATGCATGTTACACGTGTCATTTAATCCGTGTTCTTCTAGATCTGAAGCAACCTATCACAGAGCAAGTTTGTAGATTCGAAGTGACTCATCTCTCTTTTTGGAAATAACTTAGGCATGTTGAAATACATGTGGCATTCGAGATATGTTCTGATGCATGGGGATATTAATAAGCACCTCGCTGAACATTTGACTGAATTACATTTGTCCTAATTTGATAGACTAAATTCCCTATAAATAGCAGAACGTATCTCCATTAAATAATAAGAATCTTAATCTAAGAAAGTGGATCTCTGAGAAATTCAAGATGTAAAAAACAACAGTGAGTAAAGACACTGAAAGAGAGAGGAGATAGTCAGTCATATACTGTATTTCTCAATACATGATATAGACTTCGGGTCATTCGAAGACTGAGGTTTTCTTGCTCTGAGATATGCGTTTTGACTTACAGTTATTTAAATATCCTTCCCCCTTTTGTCTCTTCTCTTTGTCTTATTCACAAGTCACGTTCATGAAGAAACGCTCTTGATAGAACGGCTGCACGACAATTTAGGATATCCTGAGACAAACTCCCTGAACTTATTTTTCTGAAAGGGTGGTTGCATTGACTCTTTCGTATTATTTATTGAAGTTCTTTTAATATATTGAGTCTATTTCAAATCCCGCATCAACAATACTATCATATCTTTCAATTGTACAAAATCAATTGATTATGTGATCTACTATTTAATTTGAAAAGATAAAAGGAATACATAAAAGGTCTTCCATCAAACTACTGCCAAGTGATCAAAGATGTATAGTATTCTAGTATTTTCTTAATTACTTCTTGATTTTTTTTATTTTTCTTTTAGGGTAATTTACAAATACTTCCTCTAATGTATTCACAAATTACAAAGACCTCCCTTCACCTTTAAAAAAATAGCAATGACCTCCCTTCAAGTTTCACGAGTGGTCACACTTACCTCCCTTAAGTCTTCATCCAAAGATTAGATTGAATTTGCTGAGTCAGCCAATGTAAGACAAATGTACCCTTTCTTTTTGTTATAAATTTTAAAATAATAAAACTTCTCTAGAAATTTTTTTAGACTACCAATTATACCCTTCTTGAGTTGGGTAAAAAATTGAATACGAACTCTCTTCTTCACTGTAGGAACAACTATAGCAGCCATCGTCGTACCCTTCAAATTTCGTCGGAGTGGACGCACGCCTTCGACGGAGTTGACCACGATCTCTCTCTTCAGTTGATTTTTTATTTTTTCCGATTGAACCGTTTTATCGTTTGATTAGAAGAACTGTTTTCCATTGAACAAAAACTTGACGATGTTGGCATTTCGAACTCCTTTGTTTCTATTTTAAAATGAAGACATCTCTGCTTCTCTTCGATTTTCACTAAGTTCGGATCGATCGGAATGAAGTTCTCTTTGCAAAATCGAGATTATGAGCTTCAATCAATGTTGAGCTCTTCATTCCTCTGTTTTACCGAAGCTTGGCTCCACAAATGGGGTTTTTCCTAAGAAGAAAGAGAGATTCGAAATCTAATTCGTAGTCGATATTCTCTAGGTTCATGATCAATTTCGAAAGGATATCATATATGAGAGCAAGATAAAGTATCAGGTGAGAGTTAAACTCGTTGAAGGGCTTCTTGTTCATAAAACATCACTGAAGGGAGTCACTATTCTCCAGGTCTACAAAACGCCACTGAAGGGAGTCAATAAAATACTTTTTTTCTGTAGTCATGGTGATTCTGAGAAAAATAAAAAGCTTAAAGGAGCCAAAGAAGAAATTGAGGATAAAGAAATGAAGATTTTGAAGCTAATAAAATGGGAAGAAGACGAAGACAGCAGACTTGGAAATGTGAAGAAAGAGTCCGAATTTGTTGAGGATTCTCATAAACAGTATCTGTAGCATCCTCATTTTCAACAATTTGTTTCACCTTCATTAAGAAATCTATAGCATCCTCATTTTCAAGCAGATTTTCACAGTCGTACCCCTTCACACCAATTGCATTTCCTGCAGATTTTCATAACTGAAGTTGAGAAAATCATCTTTGGGCGATCCTTCTTCAAAACTAGTTTTTGCTTTACCAATATGAAGAGCAAAAGAATAGATAAAACCCAAAACAGTTATCGTTCTCACGTGGAGAGATCAAGTAACAAATGCTTCTGCATTGATTTCAAGTGGAGGGCATCTAGGTCCAAAATGAAAAAAAGTTAACCCTGTTAACAGACGTTTTCTCACAAAGAGGCCATTGTGGTTTTTCAAAGGTAAAAAGAGGTCTTTGCAATTTGCGCATACCTTAAGCGAGGCAAGTGTAAATTATCTTTTTTTATATTAAAAAGAGTCAAAAGGTCCAGGAAAACATGATTTTTATTTTTTGTGCAGCCAAAAGATGATTAATATATATATATATATATATATATATATATATATATATATATATATTAAATCTGATGAAGTCAAAGGCCCAAAATGTGATATTCTAGGGTTCCTGTGAATTCTTTAATTTTTTTCCCTTAAGTTTGATGCAACCAAACCGAGGGGTTTTTCTTTTTTACATTTTAGAATTTGATTACATATGCTTACTTATACAATTTATACTTTTGAATTAGAGTTATACACACCAAATTTACAAATCCGAATTATTTTATCAATGTCAAATTAAACCCGAATTTGTTGCCATTGGATATTGGATGGGTCGGCTCACTTGGGTTGGGCTAACCCGATCCAATAACGATAAGGGTTGATCGTCTATATTAGAAAGTTCGCTTTGATGTGAGACCCCCTCTTAATCTTTAGGTGATTAGGAGAGTTTATGTTCATTTGAGAGTTGAGTAGAGGCTTCTATATAAAGAAGTCTCATCACCCCTAGAGAATATTTGATCCGTGA
>JAUPMG010040017.1:0-14294 GCA_031762675.1 Pachysandra terminalis | reverse complement strand
GAAGTCAAGATGCATATCAATTTCCGTAGTTTTAACAAAGCAAGAATAAGAGCATGAATAAATAACAACATACTCTGCTATTTCAGTAGAATTCATCAATTTCTTTAAAACTTCAACAGCAATGAGAGGATTGTGTTCCACCAGTTCCTGAAAGCAAGACAAAAGCCTTTTAAGTTCTGGGCAAGAAACGATAAAGTTGTAATCTAGATCACTTACAGGTAACTTCCGAGGAGTAAATCTACAATGATATACAAGCTTTGAGTCATTTGCCAACTCCCTGAAGACTTTCTGGACATAAGAGGAAACATTAGAAAACACAAAAAATAGTAAAACTAAAATAATTTCCTCGTAAAGAAAAAATTCATAAATTTCATGAAATTTGAAGAAAAGAAAATTTTTGGATCCAGAGTTGGTCTATAGTTGTAAAATATGAAAAATGTGAAACCTGAGAAAGTATTTTGCTCATGAAATTTATCAAGAGGAGATAAACCATAAGGCATAAACAAAGCATTTTTAGACACAGTTTCCGTTAATCCCCGACTTTTATCTATAATGGGTTAAATCTAAAGGCAATCACTAAATCTACAGATCTAAACTAAATACTTGAATCTTGAAGCTTCTTTTCTTTACTATTTTATTTACAGTTTTCTTCCATTCATTGTGCAAGCACTTTCCAACAAGATACTTTCTTCACCCCCAACAACTCATTTGTTTTCATTTCTGTTCAATTCTCCGAATAGCATTGGTACATGCATTCATCATCATTTCATGCTGTATTGGAATCAAACTCTACAAATGCCAAAAAAAAAAAAACAACTTTAGTTTCTCTTGAACTGGCAAACATTTTTTTCAATGATTTCACCATTTTTTTTTTTTGATAAAGGATTTCACCAAGATTACATGCATGTCGAAATGCATGAAATGACTATGAAAATTATTCAGTTCTCTCGGCCCATCCATCCAAAATGAGAACTTTGTAGCTTCATTACCACATACAGCTTCATGAATGCCTCTCTTTGAACCTTCTACAAAACTACTTCACAAATCACATATCAGGTGCATATTTGTCATACTGAAAACAAAATCCATCAATCCATTCTTTGGAACATTATGGTTTCTCTAACTTATTGCTCATGAAGATCAGCAATAGATAATTCGCCTTTTCCAGTTAGTTGTAGTCAGCAATGCTCCTAATAGATATTGCTCCAAAAACCAGAAATGCAAATCCTATGTGGCTCCTGCATTCCCCTATTAGTAAGGGCTATCACAATACAAAGAGGATAATCAAGTAAAATAGATCTAGTGTATTGTTCTGTCATGTACAGAGCTGAATTTTGGCTATACAAAAGCAAGATTTTTATATTAGTTGCCCCACTAGAGGGAAGATCACCCAAATTCTAATAGCAATGGATATAAAAGATGCAGTTTGTTTGAATGTATAAGCTTTACTAACTGCGATTTATAAAAGCATAGTTAATTTGCACCTCTTGTTGTGCAGGTGCAAGTGGTCCCTTCAACGCTTTTGCAATTAAATCCCCAAATGCAGCCCCTCTGCTGGTGTCAGCACACATACCATAATCCCACAACAACTCATGGTTGTTGTCAGGGTTCAGCCACACAAGCTGCAGAAGTTATGCAAAAGGTCAATTCTAACAAACTAAGAGAATTCCCACATTAATGAAATGGATATCAACTCTTCATATATGTCTTGCCTCACAATTCTGTACTGGGAGTCTTGGTGGAATAGGTCTGATCCATTGAGGTTCTAATCCTTCCAGTGGCAAATTTTGCAACAACCCAGCTATTGTCCCATCTCTATCTCCAGATCCAATTTTAGGTTTGGCTCCAGCAGGAGAGAAATCAAGCCTGAAAGCACCACTAGCTATCACATGATACAACATGAAATACAGTGTAGAGGAACAAACTGCAAAATTATCATGCTTAATCTCTAATCTTTCAATACTAAGCAAGTAAGACTAAAAATTTCAAAACTAATGTATAACCAAAACCACATTCAGTATTGCTTTATATAAAGGGCCGTACTCTGATGAATTTGCATCAAAACCACGGGGTACATCAGGATCTGGTATTATATTTTTGACAGCACCATTCTTGAATAAACAATTATATGGTTCAGGATGCACTTTGTCACAATATTGCTTTTGTAACTGTTCCTGTTGTGGGAAAACCTGGGAATCCATAAATGTACAAAAACAGCTATCAACAACGAAATAAAGATGATATTAGCATTCAAAGGAAAATTCAATAATATATAAAACTCACAGGTGATGAAGGATCAAATCCTTTGATGTAATCTACAGCAGACTGTTTAAGAACCTGCATCATAAAAGATTAAATTTACAAATATATATATATATTAGAGAGAGAGAGAGAGAGAGAGAGAGAGAGAGAGAGAGAGAATTCAAAAATCATGTAAATTCAAAAACCTAAAAAAAAATTTTAAAAAAAAACAGTGAAAATGTTCTGGATGCTACAGAACCCTGATATAAGAACACACCAGATGATGTTCCACAAGGACCACAACTGCTGTATCAAACCAAGGCACAAACAGTGTAGCTTGGTGACAGAAAATACCCATTAAGAAAGAAATGATATTCATTGAGGTTCCGTGGTCTTAAAACTGTCCATTATAAAGTACACAAATCGATCTATTTAACATGAAGTTTTGACATCCAAGATCCAACTGAATGAATTTGAAGGATGACTATCCAAGCTGAGCACAAATCTCATAGGTTATACCTGAACACTTAGGCTATTAATTACCTAAAACATTACCCATAACTATAAGAAATTGAGGTGTCACTTGGCCAAAGACCACACTCTTGCTTAGAGTATGCATGAAATAAGCAAGTTGATGTACAACAGACTTCAGTTTTAGTAGAAATTATGAGGATTCTAATCTCCACGAAGGGACAACTGATACAATCATCTCCCCCAGAATGTCATAAATTAGAAAAGCAAAAGGGGGCAAAAGTACTTCATTAGAAAAAGGGAAACCACATATAGAAGAATGCACTCCCAACTTTTTGAGTCATATACGACCTATACCTTTGCAAACTAGATTCTATAGTTGTACAAGGAAACATATCAATCAAGTTGTACAAGAGTTGGCTGTCTGGGTTGGAAAAGTGCTTAATTTGGATCTTCTTCATGTCAAACTGTGGTGTAAAGTGGGTAATCTTCTAACAACCTATCTGGGTATTTCATTCGGGGCTACTTTTAAAATTACACCTCCATGGGATCCCATTGTGGAGAGAATGGAGAAAACGTATGCAACTTGGAAAAGTCGATACCATTTCAAGGGAAGTAAATGACCCTTATTAAGCGTTCTTTGGCATGCCTTCCTACTTATTTTTTGTTTATGTTGAAGATCCCAGTCTTGTAGCAAAAAGGGCTAAAAATTCCAAAGAAATTTTTTGCGGTGCCCATTTCAAATATCATTTGGTATCAGCTTCATGGCCTTTACAGATGGGGGTCTAGGATTGAGATCTCTTGAAAATTTAATGCAGCTTTGTTGGGGAAATGATTATGGAGATTTGGAGAAGAGAGGGATAGTCTTCTGCAATCTGCACAAGGTTATGTTGCCGAGTATAAAAGTTGACGGGGTGATTGGAATCCTACTCTTTTCAAGCGATCTTATACTGTGGGTCTTTGGAAGGCAATTGCTAATAGTATTGGCAAGAATTGGGAAGGATAATTGGTATCCTAACTTTCCATAAATCATAACTTTTTTGATTTATCTGCAACGATGAATACATTAATAACCCAAACTAAAATAATAGGGTTACTATGTAATTAATAAAAGAATAGGGAATAATTTAAAATTTTAGTAAATTAGTTCATTAGTTTGACTTTGACTTGTTGTGATTGGTGGGTTGTACTGTGGGAAACTAAGCGCAACACACACAATCATAACTCTCATAAGTTATAATGAAGGGCTAGGATCTTGTAAGAAATTTTAATCTAATTTAATGGTTAAGATTTAATAGAAGTTAATATTAGTTCTAATCTAATAAGGATTCAATAATAAAAAGAGGATTAATGACTAGTTCAACTAAAACTAGGACAATTAATCTAATGGTTAGAAATAAACTAATCTAAACTAAGGGTTGAGATTTAAGACATTATCCTAGACTAGTAACAACTCCTAGACTAAATTTTGTAGAAAGTATGTATAAACATTAGAGCTGGACGTATGAACTAAAAATTCATAAGAGAAGAGAGAGAGAAGAAGAATTACTGAAGCTCTACAACTTGGAGAAGAAGGATTTGCAAAAGATCGAGCTTGAAGAGGAAGAAGGTGTTCAACTCAACACCGTTAAGAAATCAAGGTAAGTATTCAAATAAAACCATATTTTCGATATAAACTAGGTAAATATGTCATATTCTTTGA
Source organism: Pachysandra terminalis (assembly GCA_031762675.1). NCBI lineage: Eukaryota > Viridiplantae > Streptophyta > Magnoliopsida > Buxales > Buxaceae > Pachysandra > Pachysandra terminalis. The sequence goes on along the minus strand of JAUPMG010040017.1, from coordinate 9,880 downwards.
GTATGACATAGCATACCTAATATAATTCTCTTTCTTCTACTCTTTCTTCATGAAAACATGATAAAAAAGTATTATTTTCTGGTTTGAAATACCATACAAGGATCAAGGTAAGTTAGATGAGTTGTTTATGATGTAAACTATGGGTTTTGTTCAGAATTAAATTTCATGATGAGTGTTTTGATAAATTAATTGTTGAAAAGGACTTAACTATATATTTTTATGACTTTCTGGGCTTGTCCTGAGAATCGGTAGGCTAATCGGTATACTGATTAGTGTGCCGACCACTGTTCTGGGTTGTGTCGGCAGCCAGTCGGTATACCGAAAGGTGTGCCAACCACCCAAGTTTTATTTTTGAATTCTCATGTTCGTTAGGAACACAGTGCAACAAATCTAAGGTGATTCTGATAAGTATACATGAAGTTATGGCTAAAATACCCAACATACGTCAAAGCTGAGAAATATTTTGAGCTTACTGCCCAAGGTGCCGAGGATTTTCGGTATACCGAAAGGTGGGCCAAAAATCCCAGGTAGCCTGGGGGTAGACTAGGGGTATACCGAATTTTTGAGAATCCGATGGTTATGAAATTTTGCAAGCATGTTTATAATACCTAATTAAGACTGTGTGGTGTTGGAATCAAAGTTTAATGATTATTTTGCATATATGACTTATTGAGGAAGATTTGCTATGTTTGCCTAACAGGTAAATTTTGATTGGAATGGTTATTGCTCCAGAACTCATTATCTTCATGTTTTACAGTTCAATTTACATCTGCTCATGTATACAAATTTCTTGATTAGTTAATGTGCACAAATCACTTGCACAGCATATGCCTATGTGCATAATGACATTGATTTGGGTCTAACGCCTTGACCCTATAATTCCATATTTCTGGAATTTATGGATATAATGAGTGCTATCATAATCTGGAAATTATGATATTGGTGAGAAAGTCCCGGATGGACTGATTTGCAAGTGTTGAGGGACTGGCCATCCCAAAAGATCAATTTTTGATTCTTATCTGAAGAGACAAATAATTGTCTTATGGATGGATGACCGAGTGAAATTCTATTAGTAGATCAGCTAATGTATGGTTCACAAGGGAAAGTTCAGATTGTGATGCCCTGGGATTTGTCCTCATGATCAAAAATATGGTATGGGGATTGTGCCCATTTGGTCGCAAGCCCTCAAAATTGCGATGCGCACGTGAAATAACCCCCTATTCTGGCCATGTATTTGGGGAATGGTTCATATCTTGTTTAGCCAGGGGTTCGATCAGGTGTGGACATACACTATTCAAATGTCAAACAACATGCATATTTGCATTTCATATAATTGTGCTTGAATCACATGTGGCGATTATATATATATATATATATATATATATGTTGTTGCATTATATGCATTGCATTCATTAATAATTGAACCAGCATATCATATTTCATTGCATTATCATATCATATCATATATTTTACAGCATACTAATATTCTGTTTTTGTCTATGGGAAAACCAATGAAGAGTGGCATTATCCCTACTTCAATCTTAAATATTATTTTGATTTGTTTACTTACTAAGCTAAGTGTAGCTTACGCTTTCGAGCCACCATATTTTAGAATCTACAGATGAGGGACAGCAAGACTATGATGACCAAGACAGAGGACAAGGCTATGATGAAGACTTTAGTTATAATTAGAAAATTATTTGATGATTTCAATAGAATTTGTAGTAGGATTAGTTGGGTTTATGTTTTTAATTGATTTTCGTTAGTTAGGATTAGATTTGAGTTGTTAGTAGGGTTTTGATTGAAGCATGAGACTAGGAGTAGTTCATTTCTGCTGTTTTACTGTTTTGATGTTTGATGGAATGGATTGATTTTAAGGATATTTATTTCCATATTTTATAATTATCTTAATTGATTCAATGTATTTGGCAATGTATTGACTACCACTCTCATGTGGAATGAGGTGAGAGTTATATTTCAAATCTTTAGGGACTCCAATAAGATCTCTAGATTTGGGATGTGACAAATACAGAGGGTTATTGCTTTGCGCTACCTTCATTTATTTAATCCCCAAGAAAGGTGCTACTAGTGTTAAAAGATTTTTGACCAATCATATTATGAGATAATTTCTAAGATCCTTGCCAATAGATTGAAGAAGGTGCTCTACCCAATCATCTCTTCCTCCCAAAGCGCTTTTACTTGATGCAAATTATGGATGGGGGGTCTTGGTAGCAAAATGAATGTGCAAAATCCAGATTAAGACATGGAGCTCCAGGAGTACTTTGTAATATTAACATTGGGAAGCATAGGATCGCATCAATTCTTTCTCTCTTTTTTATCATAGGATCGCATCAATTCTTTCATTACTTGCTTAGGAAACTGATTTTGGTTTGAAATGGAGGAATTGGATTAAGTGATGCATTTCTTCTCCCACCTTTTCAATTTTGGTTAATAAACTAGAAGTTTTTCGTTTCCATAGCTCAAGAGGGTTGAAGTAAGGTGAGCCCCTATCCCCTTTATGTTCATCAGTGTCACTAAAGCATTCAGTAGATGTTCCGAAAGGTTGAAAATTATCTTATAAGCGATTCAAAGTCAATATTGACGCTCCATCAGTACCTCATTTAGAATCTGATGCCACCCTCATTTTGTGTGGTGTCAAGCTGTATCAATTACAAATCCTCCAGATGACGATAAGGATCTTTTAGACAGAGAATTCTCAGAAGAGGACGTCCAGGAAGTGATTAAGGAGTTGGATGGGGATAAAGCCTCAGGCCCAAATGGGTTCACCGTAGCATTTTACAAAAACTGTTGGGCTCATCAAATCTGATTTGTTGAAGGTGTTGGAGGAAGTTTATGATTCTACTTTTTAGGGGAATGCTAATGCCACATTTTTACTCTCATGCCTAAGATGGATGGTGCGGTGATCGTCAAGGACTATAGATCTATAAGTCTGGTAGCGAGTTTGTACAAACTACTATCCAAGGTTTTGGCCAATAGGTTGAGAGTCCTGTCAATGATCAGTTCCCAGATGCTTTCATTGATGATAGGCAGATCCTAGATGGCGTCCTGATTGCTAATCAATAGGTGATTAGCAAAAAGCAGGGAACAATGGGTGATTTGAAAATTAGACTTGGATAAAGCCTATGTTCATGTGAGCTGAAGCTTCTTGTTATATTTGTTGGAAAGGATAGGATTTCGCTTAAAGTGGATGAGTTGAATAAAGTCATGCATCTCTATTTGTTACTCTATATTGGGTAATGGGTCAGCCTTAGGGTATTTCAAAGCCAGCAGAGGTCACGGACAAGGAGATCCCCTCTCTCCTTTTCTCTTTCTGATTGTGGTGGAGGCATTTAGTAGATTGATGCAGAAGACGATTTAGGCTGAAATGTTGGAAGGGGTGGTGGTGGGTAATCAAGGCTTGATGATATTGCATCTCCAGTTCGCTGACACCCTCATATTCTGCAGAGAAAATCAAGGTCACATAGTGGTTCTAAGATGCTTTATTACTCTTCTTTGAGGACGTATCGGGGTTGAAGATCAATTTTAACAAAAGTGAGATGTTTGAGATTGGACGTTAATATAGATCATCTTCGGAGCATTTTGAGGTGTAGATTGGAGAAACTACCAACATCATACTTGGGATTACCCCTTGGAGCCTCTTATTTACCAATATCTATTTGGAACAAGGTTCTAGAGAGGTTGGAAAGGAAGTTATTTACATGGAAATTGAAATATTATCTAAAGGGGGTAAGATGGCCTTGATAAGTAGCTCCCTTTTGAACATGCCCATTTACCGGTCTCGGTGGCAGAGAGAATGGAGAAGCTACAAGAGATTCCATTGGGAGAGGAAAAGGAGACATCAATAAGTATCATTTAGTCGATTGGGGCAATAGCTCTAAACCCGAGTATGAAGGGTTGAGAATAGAGAGATTGATGGAGTTCAACCAAGCACTGGGGAAATGGATCTCGAGGTTTGGAGAGGAGAGTAGTCTGTGGAGAAAGGCAATTGCAGCCAAAATTGGTTGCAATCCAGAAGATTGGTCAATGACCTCGGGTTATGGTTCTTATAGGGTGAGTCTTTGGAAATCCCAAGTCACTATAGCTCAGAATTTTGAGAAGCGAATTCATTATGAGGTAGGTAGTGGAGAAAGGTGGCATTTTGGTCTGACAAATGGCTGGGAAGTACTACACTTAAGGATCAATTTCCAAATCTTTTTTCCATACCTCTTCTTAAGGATGGAGCAGTGGGGAATATTAACCGTAGACACCATACGGGGACATCCTGTAATTTGAGCTTTAGAAGTGTAGTACTGTTTGACAGAAAATTCGAATATGCTTCAAGGTTACTATCCCTAATCTATGGTTAGCATTTTAGAGAGGGTCATGATAGGAGAGTTCGGAACAAAGACAGAAAAGGTGCTTTTCAGTTAAGTCATATTACTTCTGGTATTCAAGCATCGTCACATCTGTGCGGGTGCAAGGATTTTATGGCAATCGGCTGTCCCATCCAACGTTCAGTTTTTTATATGGACATTAATGAAAAATAAGGTGTCAACGGTTGATCATCTCAACTCTGGAGGATGGAATATCCCGTATAGATGCATCGTGTGTAAAGCTAGTGAAGAGAATGTTACACATCTTTTTTTGCATTGCAAGGTGGCAAATTTATTATGGGGAGATTTCTGTAGCAAAATGAGATTCCATTGAGTCATGCCTAGTAGTGTTCAGCAGCTCTTAGTAGGTTAGGGCAGGATAAAGACAAGTTCTAAGAAATCTCAGATTTTGAATATTTGCCCTTGTGCTTTGTGCTGGACCATCTGGAAAGAATGGAATAAAAGAATCTTTTAAGGAGAGGAGCAGGAGGTGGAGTATCTTCTGGATCAGGTGCTATCTATTAATTTTTCTTGGCTTTGTGACATTGATAATGAATTCCGTCATATTTCCTTTTCTGAATTTAAGGGTTGTAAGGAAGGGCACATAGTTAGGTGCATATAGCAAGGGGCTACAATGGGGCCTTATTTCTACTCTTGTTTTGTCCCTATTGTACAGATTTCGTGTGCATAGGGGAATGTATCTTTCCTTTTCTTTCTTTTCATTGTACACTATCATAGATACTTTCACCTTTTAATGATATCACACTCACCTGATCAAAAATAAAAATAAAAAACTGCCTCAATTTTGAGCATAAATTTGAAGAAAAGTGAAATACATTCATTAGGAGAAATACCAAACATTGACAGCCTTAAAGACATTTTAGGCTGTGTGATAGAGAAGTTGCCCATATCTTATTAGGGCTTGCATTTGGGTGATTAATGTAGGATCATCCCATCTTCTATAGCGCTTTATTGTAGCGGAAACTGTTCAAGTTACTACAATGGGTAATGTAAATGTTTATGATAAACATTTACATTACTGTAGTGGGTAATGTTTATGATATTTCAGCTTTTAATTTATGCGGATATTTTAATATTTTTATTCTACTTAAGTTACAATGTATGGCTAAGCTTAGGTGGATTAAGGGCCAAGATTCATTATTATTAGGATTAGTAGGATATATAAGTGATACTTTTGGTGGTTGTAATCAATTTTCATTCTATTCTGGTTTAGCATTGAAGATCCACTACTGCAGGGAATCCAAATCCGGTGACCCCTGACCTCAGAACCAATGAAGACACTATCCAACTCAACAAATAGAGATTCCAACTCAAGAGAACGCAGATCACGACGGAAAGGAAGGCTCCAGACTAGACCAGAATCAGACCAAGCTACCACCTCAGACACCAAAGCACCCCAATTAGAAACCACTCTAAATAAGCAGGCAAAACGAACAGCTAGAATAGACTCCCCCCCACCACAAATTATGCCAAAAACGAATCAAACGACCATCTCCTGTACAAAAACGAACATGACACGCAAAAGAAGGAGAAAAAGAGGAGATATCTCTCTAGACACTGGACCTGGGACATCCAGCAGTCAAATTACTGTGTCTGTCCAAACCATTACAATGGCTACCATATAAACTGTGAATGACCTTCCGCCACAATGAATCTCTATCCTTACTGAACCTCCATCGCCATTTTCCTAGGAGGGTCGTGTTATGCCAAGCAATATTACCTAGGTTTAGACCCCCTTCTCCCTAAACCTGCACACTATATCCCACCTGACCCGATGACTTCTTCTGCCCCCCCCCCCCCCAAAAATACCCCGTTCCCATAGAAAGTCCCTTTGGAGTTTTTCTAGGCTCTTCACCACGTTATTTGGAGCTTTGAGCATGGAGAGATAATAGACCAATATATTGGCCAAAGCAGCCTTAATCAAGGTGATCCTACCTCCCAACGAAAGATACCCTTTTCTCCAAGAAGCCAGTCTCTTCTTAACCTTGGAGATCACCGGATCCCAAAAACTAGTCGCTTTGGGGTTACCCCCTAAGGGAAGCCCTAGATATGTCAAAGGCCAACACTGCACTCTACACCCGAGGACTAAGGCAAACGTTCTAGGAAAGACTACTCTTATCCAAATGAAACCTTGAGGCCCGAAACCATCTCAAAGCATCTGATAATCGATTTAATCCAATAAACTTGGACTTCATCCGCATGTAAAAAAAGGAGGGTGTCATCTACATACTGTAAGTGAGAGATGCAGGCACAATCCCGACCTATCGGAAAACCCGAAATAAGCCCCAACTCCTCCCCTCTCGCTAAAAAACAACTAAGGACATCAGCTACTAGGGTGAACAGGAGGGAGGAAAGCGGATCCCCCTGTCACAAACCACGAGATGCAGCCACCTGACCCACCACACTACCATTCCAAAGGAAGGAGAAGACTATGTTGCGAACACAAACTGCAATCCGTCTCCTCCATCTAAGCCCGAAGCCTTTCCATTCCAGAACCTTATCTAAGAACTGCCACTCCACACGATCATACGCTTTCTCCAAGTCCAGTTTCAAGATCAAACCTTCTGTACCACTTCTTTTCCACTCATCAACCACCACATTGGCAGTACGGGCACTGTCCAAGATCTGACTCCCCGCAATAAACGCACTTTGATTCAGGGACACCCATAGTGTAAAGGATCGTCCGATCCCGATCCAACTCGGGATCGGACCGGGATGATCCCTGAGTTGAATCCGAGACTAAATTTAAACAAAACGTAATGACTCGGTCTGATCCCGAAACGGATCGAGCGATCCAACTCGGTATCGGCGAATCGGATCGTTCGAGTTGGTCCGAGTTGGGTGTTTGAAAATTTTATTTTATTAATTTCAGATCGTCCAATCTCGTCCTATCCCGAGTTGGATCGGCGATCCAACTAGGGATCGGAGCGGGACGATCCCCGAGTTGGATCCGAGTTCAAACACTATGGGGACACCAGCCAAGGTTCTAAATTTCGATTTCGCTAGACAATTCGCCAGAACTGTCTGGTGAAAATTCGTCGGCATGGTGTAATATTTCGCCAGGTTGGAAAAAAATGGGGAAACATATATTTTTCAAGGGAATTTTGATTCCAATTTTTTTAGGGTTTAAACAAGGTTAAAATACACCTAAAATATGCAAAAACGCATGCATACATACACATAGTTAGGCAAGTATGTTGCACTAAATCGAGTACCTTGTAGTTGTATTTGTAGGGGAAAAATAAAATTCACAAGTAAATGGCTCATCATTTATATACACAAAAAGAGGTCAAAATATGGCCCTATTTAATCAAGTTCAAGACTTCAAGTGAAGTGATCATCATTCATCATGGAGCCATAGATCGATGATCAATCGAACAATAAAGAACTAAACAAACCATTAATGTATATAAATATAATTATATGTTATAGTATGAAAAGTAACAACACCCATTGATAGATTAGGTGTTGTTACATGTCATATAATGATTTGAAGTCATTTGATTAACTTTTAATATGCAAAACATGAAAAAAAAAATAGATTTACCTCAAGTCAGCTCAAGAAAGGACCTCCAATAAGCCACCCGAAGCTTAAATTGTGAAGAAGATTCTGCAAAAGTGTTTAAAATCACAAAAGAATAGAAGATTCAGAAGAAATCAGGACCTTGCAACCCTTTTATTTTCAAATTATTGGGAAGGGGGAATTCATTTACATTCCACGAGCGCAAAAAACAAAATCACCATTTCGCCGAAATTACACCATCTCGGCGAAATTTCGCTACATTTCGCCGACATTTCACCATATTTTGCCGAGATGGTGTAAATGGGGGAAATTCAACGAATTACACCTTAATTTCGTACCACCAACTTGAATTTTGGTGAAATTTAAAACCATGACTATTAACCCTCTCCTTGCGTCACCGTACCCTGCACCGCCCACAGAAACACCCCCCATCATGGACTCTATTAACCCTCATTTTTTTCCTCCTGTAGTGTAACCAGTGGCTAGTGTTTCTAACTTTAAGTGAGCAACCAAAAGGGCAACCAAGACAATTGCGCTTAAAGCGCCTAACAGCCAAGGCCATTGAGACCGGATTACCATCCCGATCTGAAACAGAAATCCTAAAAAGTCTTGATATATCCTCCACACCCACCCATTCATCCAACTCCTCCTCCTCCTCGACCCACTCGCAGTCCGAATCCTCTAGAGGAGCACTACTATTTATGGAAGCCGTACCCAAGCAAACCTTGGTTGGCACAACCCGACCCAAAGGAGACTGATCGGTGAGAATCCCAAGAGAGCTAGAAACATATGAGAAAGGACAAACACAAGCATTGGAGACATCGCAAGTAATAGCCAGGACAGACCCCGACGCAGATAACCCAAGCCCTGAATCTGAAGGAGTAGGAGACACAAGGAACTTAGAAAGAACTGAAGCAAGAGAAGGACATGGGTAACATACCTCAAAAACAGAAGAAGAAGAAGAACACGAACGAGATAGCACCCCACTGTATAATCTTCAATCTGCTGTGAAACCATCAGCTAGGGAAGGAGAACGCCCAAGCGCAGATGGGGCACGAAAATACATGACATGCGGGAATAAAGGGGGAGACTAGAACCATGGTTTTAAATTTCGGCAGCATGCCGCGAAATGTCGCCATTTCCTCAAGTGGGGAAATGATGATATTTCCCCATTTCGCCGAAATTTCGGCGAAATATAGCGAAATTTAGGCGAAATTTCGCCATGCCCCCCTTGGCGAAATGTCTAGCGAAATCGAAATTTAAAACCTTGACTAGAACCAACCACTGCAAATGTCCACCCCAAAATCATCCACAATCCCTACCAACGAACGTTGCATCCCAAACCTTGAAACGCCCGACCTCGAATTAGAATTGCCATATCTGAAAGGAGAGACGGTTCTACTTGATGCATCCCTTCCCAGCACAACAACTGGGACGTCCCTTTCTGAAGCTTCAACCGCCCAAACCGGAGAAGGATTCTCCCTGGTAGGAAACCCCAACACCGGCGACGCATCCACCATTGCAGCCGAGAAGAGGGTTGACGACTTCAATTGGTTATGCTCACTAATGATATCCTCCACCTGTGTTTTTAAACCTAAAACCTCAGCAGCTAAGCCAAGGATGAAGGTGTTGATGGCTTCAACTGAGACCTCCAAATGATTCTGATTACAATTACCCACGGCCCCCAAACCAATATTTAAGGAGGGCCCATCACCTGACCGAGGCCCAAAACCGAGAACACGCGAGCCCAATCCAGCCGCGGCTTGATGAACCAGGACGTCTAGAGAGGAGGCATGTGGCCTCAAACTAACATCTAGGCCCACCACTCCAGGACCCAACGTGGGCCCAAAAGCTGGCACTGGCTCACTGAGATCAGCAGCTGCTACTTGACAAGACCCCACACAACATTCTTGCTTGACACTTGAAGCAAACACCTCTGCTGAAGCAGCTTTCTCAGCAATAT
>JAUPMG010040006.1:0-14294 GCA_031762675.1 Pachysandra terminalis | reverse complement strand
TTTATCATATTTTGACATTATCTTTGCATAAAAATAGGTATTGTTTTATGTATCCACCGTTTTCCTTGCGTATCCACGCGTATCCGTGTCAATACTCGATACGTATCCGTTTTCGGGCCAACCGATACGCCACCTCGATACGATATTTTGAACCATGGTCATACAACCCTCATCCCTTGAGATATAATCGTATAGTTCATTTAACACATTTTGTAGACTACAATGAACCTTTCTTTCTCATGGGTGGCAAGAACAGCTAACAATATAGCCGAAAAATTAGAAAAGAGTGGGATGAGGAGATGATACTTATTAAAGGAGGTTCCTATCAATTCTATCCAAGGAAACTTAGTATTGGATCTGCTTGTTGTAATTTTATTCTTTGTTATTTGTTTATCATGCATTCTCTGATCTCTGTACTCTATTTTCTTTTCTTCTTCTTTGGATAATAAATTCATTATTCATAATAAAAAAAAAATGTCAGTATGATCTCACAACTGCCTATCATAAATAGTTTTCTTCTGTTCAATAATGAATCTAAGTGTTGTTGAATGATTGCTATCACTTCATAACATTTCATGCCAATCTTTTTCTTAAACTTTCTTAAACTTCCATAAACATCCATAATTTTAACAAAATTTCTGTCAATTTACATAAACTTCCACGAATTAGTTTTACGTTTACAGTGACCAAATTAAAGTTCCAAATCATGGCTCCCTTGGGGTTGATTGTTTTGCAAAAGGGCCATCACCATTTGTCCAATAAATTGGAAAGTGAGATATGTATAATATTAGAAACATTTCTAAATGAAAATTTACAAATCATTAGATATTCAATTCATTCGCATTGCAATTCTCGCGAATCCTTAATTCAAGCAATTAAAAAGTACCCAAAGATTGTTTATAAGGGGACAGTCCTCATGTCACAAAAAGTAACGAATGAAATAAATTACAGATACCTAAAATTTCTCCTCATTCCAAAAAAAATGACCAAACCTCAGCATTTCTGCATGTAGTGTTCTACCATGTAACATGTGGTAAAGAAGATGTGAGGTTACTATATTTACTAGCATTCCTGCTCACATCCGTCTGAAGTTCGAAAAAATTATCAATTGTCGATCAATAAAAAAAGATCTAGAATAACTTTATTGATTGACCAAGTTGGAAGAAATTCTAAAAAAAAAATTAGTAAATATTAAATAGATAAGATGCAAATTTTCTACTCACTTTCCCTCGAAAAGGATCCCCTATCACCAATAACTCCAGCACTCCTTGGTTCGCTAACACCCCTATTCAGCTGTAACAGAAAAAAATATAGAACAAAAATAATAATCACACATTAGGGGGCAAAATAGGAAAGACACATAAGTAGAGATAGGGAGCCAATAAAATAAAGTAAACTTGAATAAGACTGACAAATAGACACAAATCCTAAAGGAAGAAATCGACACACGAGATTTTACAATTTACAACATCAAATTTTCTTGACCAGCCTCTTAGAAGTATGAATTAATGCAAACATATAGTCAAAAATAATGTAACTACTTCATGAATTGATCGATACACAAGGATATCACATTAAACTTCTGGTTCCAAGCATTATTTATTATCAAACATCAACTTACTCCTTATAAGACTTCCACTTGTAAGTACTACAACATGTATCTCATTTTAAAAATTTATACACACACATATATATATATATATATGGTCACAATGAATCCTTCAGAAAACTACATATAACCAAGCAAGTAATTGGGAAAACCTAGAACATAGTCATTTTGATGCTAGAGAAACAAGGACATTAGGCATGCTTCCCAGGTGGTAAACAAGTCCAAGGTATATAATGGGTTGAAGGACAGATAATAATCCCAGGTTATTATGTGCATCGGAATAACATGGATTGGCATGATACCAACAAATCAGCCCCTTTACAATGGATTCTGATTTGACATGAACAAACTGTCGTCTCCCATCAAAAACAAAGGACCCTGTGTAGCAGATGTCAAAACAATCAAGACTATGGTTTGGAGATCCTATTACTACTTGGGAATATTCGATGCTCCAAAACATCATGAATGCAGGGTATGTAGGCATACAGGTAGTTCTTTTAGCAGCTACACAAAAGCATAAACTGTGCAGCATGACTCTTGGTCAGGAATATAATCAAAAGAGAGCTTTTGCAGGTAAGGATTTGTCACAACTTCTAATTGAGTGACAGGTCTCTAGCTTATGAATAAATACTAAGCAGCTTCATTTCTTATGTTATCAATAAGAATGGCAGAGCATTTTTTGTTATAGTAATCACTAAATGATAAGCAATTAATAATTATAATCCAGTGGCAGAGCACACAAAAGATTGCTAATAATTCATTTGATACAGAGTATTAATAAAGAGGAAAAAATGTAAAATAGCAGTGAGCTTTAACATTTAACGATCTAACAATAAAATCATTAATTATGTTTTGTGTTTTAGGAGGATACTGCAGCAAGCAGAAACATTCTGTATTAACTGTTAATTTCTACCCTGCATACATATCAGAGATGAGAAGACATACTTGATAAGTAGTTGGCAAATAGATATCCAATTACGAATATAAAAAGACAGGAAGGCAAGCCAACAGATGTTAATATGGAATGGAACAGAAGACATAAAAGTACAATTCAGAATAATCTGTATCATTTAAAATAATTAAAACCTGTGCCATATGACTATGCTTTGTATCTAAAACCAAGTTATTTTACCTTACATGTATCATTTATGGCAATCAAGAGATATTGTGTGAATATTTGAGTTTTTACTGTACAGGCTTTGTGTACGACTTATATATTTGAATCTTAGACATGTATCTAGTCAATATTGAAGATCAGCCGCAGCAGTATCTGGAACCCTGCATCTAGAAACCAAATACTTCAACAACAAAAACAAAATTGTTGTCAAGGGCAGATTTATCTTTTCATGTTCTATTAACATGAGTTGAACTTACATTGGGTATTATTGTAATTCTATCAATATATAATATAAAAGAAATGGGACGTCCAGCACATTGAGTGGATTGATCCCTAAGTTGACTCATCTTCTCCCTTTTCTTCTATCTTCTTCTAACACATCAAGATCTTCAACAACTGTTTGCAACATCGTAGCAAAACTGGGAAAGAGCACAAATCATTATTCCTCTTCTTTTTCCCTTCTTTTCTTTTTTGTTTTGTTTTTTTCCTTTGGACTATTGTGTAAAAGTAATCAATCAACTAGGGATTTTAGAGATCCCATATTCCTGACACTACGATACCAGTTTTTACCCATACAGCCAAGAACCCTAATCCCATGGCATCAATAGACTGAAAAAGAAGAGAGAGAGAGAGAGAGAGAGAGAGAGATGAAAGAAAAAAGGGAGAGGGAGATGGGGAGAGAGAGAGAGAGAGAGGATAAAAATTGGATTAAAATAGAAAAAAGAAAAATAATGAAAAAGGGGACAAAAAAAGGGACCAAAACAAAAAAAAAAAAAGAAAATAACATCCATTACTTTGTCTAGGATTTTAAGTATTCGATTATTTATTTACTTATTTACTTTTGTTGCTATGGAGTGAAATTATGAACTCTGCTTAACTGATTGTTCTTGGTGATTAATAGTTTGCATGTATTACTGATTCTTTCCAATTGAAAGGAATTATATCGGTATTAGGGATGTCAGAGAACGAAGTACCACCTGCTATTTCTGCTAGATCTGGTGTTATGTCACTTATGTATCGTGCACCAGGAATGTAGCTTCTGGCAACCAAGTTGAATGAAAATACTATCTAGAGTACTTACAATCAGTCAGGATGTTTATTGAATGGAAAAGCATACAAGGGTACATTAATGAAAAAAAATAAAGGAACCAAGCATGTTAAATACCATCTATGACAAGTGGAAGGCTGAAAATCTAGTGATTATGTCCTACCTTCTTAACTTCATGTATCCGAAAATTAGTTGGGTTTTTCATTCCTCATAACAGCAAAGAGATTTGGGATGAAGCTGCTCAGACCTATTCAGAGGAAAAGAATTATGCCAGGACATAATAGATAAATCAAGATATCTCCCATTATTAACAAGAGGAGAAATGTTGGCCAGTTAATTTTCAGGCATCAGGAATATGTAGGAGGAGCTTGAGAATTATGATTGACATCTAAAGAATTATACCAGGACATAACAGATACACCAAGATATCTCCCATTATTGAGAACTATGATGACTTCCATCCAACTTGCCAGTCAGATGCAGTAGCAAACACGAGAAAGCTGAAACGTACACGTATCTTTGAGTTCTTGGCAAAAAAAAGTCCATAGCTTGAGTTGAGAAGAATTTAAATTTTGAGTAAAGAATAGCCCTCTTTGAATCAGGTATATGGATCTGTCAAGTATGAGGAACATAAGAAAACAGCCATGCCACAATATATTACTACCGAGTGATCTGCTCTTATAGTATCTCAGAAGAACAGAATGCTGATAAGTGTGCTGGTAAATTGGTCTATATGATGAGGACAAGTTATGGTGTTCTCATTGTGGAAAGAAGAGACATACCAAGGAGGATTTCTGGGATCTTATTCACCAACCATCAAATTTTAATTGGGAAAAAACAGCTTCAGCACATATAGCAACATTTCATTCACCTATTGCAGTAACATCTTTTCAGACGGGTACTCGTGAGCTTCCTATAGTTGCTTCCTCTTTAAAGAAGATGGTCCCAGTTTCCGAGAAAAAAATAGGTGAATAATAGCGAACCTGACAAGCACAGCTACTATAATATTTACTTAATCAGGCATACACACATCCTCCATTCACCATGCCACCACCAATTCTTCTGATTCTCCTCATGGATTATTAACTCAAGTGCATTTGCCCACATAATGGGTATGCATCCTTGTTTTCCACTAACAGAATTGGAAAAAGTAACACTACTGAAGGGTCCTCTCTTCCATTTATGAAAATGAAACAATATGGTTTTAATTCAACTTCCCCTATACTCAATCCTCCATACACCGAATCCTTCAACCAATTTAATTTATTTTTGTAAAATTATGAAAGCATATTAATTGTAGTGCAACTTTCTTTCCAACACATTGTGTCTTTCAAGGCGAGTAACAATAAGTTAAATTAATCTCACAACTAGGCTTTTATATCAAGCTACGTCAGGAAACAATTCTCCTTGCTCACTATAAAGTTTAACAGTGGAGTCCATAGGAGGATGAACAGGCCGAGTACCTAATAAATCAGTCTCAGATAAAAGATCAAGCACGTACTTCCTTTGAGATAGAGAAAAGCCTGACGAGAACGAGCAACCTCAATCCCAAGGAAATAGCAAAGAGCACCAAGTCTTTAGTATGGAATTGCTAACCCAAATGTCTTTTCAAATCAGCAACGCCTGTAGAGTCACTCCCAGGGATAACAATGAAATCCACATACACTATCAAGACAATAGTGCCAACAGAAAAGTGATGAACAAAAATAAAATGGTCAATTGAACCCATAACCAAGCACAACAGCATTGAATCTATCAAACCATGCACGAGGAGACTGCTTTAGAACAACATACAAGGCCTTTTGCTAGAGACTACCAGCAACCACATATCCAGGTAGTTGTTCCATGTACACTTCCTCCTGAAGATCGCCACGAAGAAATGCATTCTTGTTATCAAGCTGAAATAAAGGCCAAGAACGACTGACAGCAATAGAAAGCAGGATCCAGACTAAGTTAAGATGAGCCAGATGAGAGGTCTCTAAATAATCTACACCATAGGTATGTGTTTAACCCTTGGCAACCAACCATGCCTTAAGACGCTCTAGAGAACCATCTGAAAGATACTTAACAATGTAAACCCAATGACAACCTACTGGATATTCCCCAATAGGAAGGACAGTAAGCTCCCAAATCTTATTCTTGTGAAGAGCACTCATTTCCTCATACATAGCATGTTTCCATCCAAATGAAAATAAGGCCTGCTCATAAGATGTGGGAATAGGGTGTTGAATACAAGTGTGTTTACCTCGACGTAAAGCAATAGGTAAATCATCAGTAGCTGTAGGAGAGGAGGAAGGAACAGGAACCTCTGATGAGGAAGATGAGGCATCCGGACCATAAGAAACAAGACTCGTATCTTTGGATCGTTGATACACCTGTAAGGGAAAATTTGGTGGATTAACCAATGGCAGCGAAAGAGTTGAAGAAGGGAATGAGGGCTCTGTCTCACAACTAGATATAAGATCTACCGACAAACGCTGACCCTATGAAGAAAAGAAGGCAGCGGATTCGAAAAAGTAACATCAACACTTACAAAGTATCGCCGAGACTCGGGACTGTAACAACAATAGCCCTTCTAAGTTCAAGAGTATCCAAGAAAAACACTTGCAAGCTCGAGGAGACAATTTATCTCGGTCAGGGTCAAGTACATGAACGAAGGCAGTACAACCAAACACATGAGGGGTGAGCGAAAAATGCGAGAGACCAAGATATAAAAGAGAAAAAGGAGATCGATGATGTAAAACAGCAGAGGGCATGCGATTGATGATATGGCAAGCAGTGAGAACAGCACCATCCCAAAAATGTTTGGGTACCTATATATTGAATAACAAGGTGCGAGTAACATCCAACCAATAGTGATGCTTCCGCTCAGTAACACCATTTTGTTGAGAGGTGTAAGCACAACTGGTCTGATGAATAATACCATGATCAACACAAAAGGAACTCATGACAGCCTGTGTATATTTTAATGCATTGTAAAATCGAAGAATTTTAATCCGTTTACCAAACTGAACAAAGATTTCATTATAAAATTTAGAAACAATATTAAGAAGCTCAGATCTGTCTTCTATTAAAAATAACCTTGTCATCCGAGAATAATCATCAACACATAACAAAATAAAGAACTCCATTCAAAGTAGGAGTGCAAGAAGCACCCATATGTCGATATCGACAATAGCAAAGGACCCAGACTGACAACTATGACGACTACTCGAAAACAAACTATTGTGATGTTTGCCCAACTAGCAAGAATCACATTCTAGACTAGACACATGACTCAATGTAGGAATAACTTGTTTAAGTTTGGCCCAAGACATATGACCCAAACGAAGGTACCATTGAAGGGGCAAAACAGTAGCACTCAAAGCAGATGAAACTCGAGAAGAACCATCAGGAACCAGGTAGTATAAGTCGCCCTTCTCATGCCTCGAACCAATCATCTTCTTAATCTCAAGGTCCTGAAAGACACAAAAGGTGAAAAAAAAAAAATAACGGAATAATCTAATGATTTAGTCAATTGGCTAACCGAAAGCAAATTGAAATGAAAATTAGGAACATAGAGACTAGAGGGTAAGGATAAGGAACTAATAGGACTGAGAATACATTTTCCAAGGACAAGACGAGATGAACCATCAGCTAAAACAATATGATGTTTAACATGATGTAAATTAGAAAAGAGAGATGGTATACCAGACATATGTGAGCTAGCTCCGAAATCCATGACCCAAGACGAAGGCGAATGGGCCACACATGAAATATTACCTGAATCAGCAAGTGCGTAAGGATAAGGAACTAATAGGACTGAGAATACATTTTCCAAGGACAAGACGAGATGAACCATCAGCTAAAACAATATGATGTTTAACATGATGTAAATTAGAAAAGAGAGATGGTATACCAGACATATGTGAGCTAGCTCCGAAATCCATGACCCAAGACGAAGGCGAATGGGCCACACATGAAATATTACCTGAATCAGCAAGTGCGTAGTAAGTGATGAGGGAAGAACAATGCACAACATTTGAACCAGCTCATTCAGCTAATTAGTGTGCATCATGAGAATCAAAAATAGGGGAACATGTTGAGAGGAAGTAGAAAGAGCTTGAGGCTATAAAGAACCATTTGTAACCTAATGAACATAATCTGGCTTACCATACTTCACCCAAGAGTAAGGTTCAATATGATTAGTACCGCCACAATGATCACATTTTCAGTCACCACGTCCACATGTACGATCACCACGAGAACCACATTAGAACCATGGCCTCCACGAGCACTGCCATGAGATCCAAAGCCAGAACTCCCACTGCTAGAGACTAAAGCATACGCCTCTAAAGTAGTGACAGTGGAATTAATTACCAAGGAGCTGTGTCTGAAAGTTGAGCGCAACAATCAAGAATAAGCATTAACAACGGTAGGTAAGGTCTCACTAGCAAGCATCTGATCTTTAAAACCACGTAGATCAAAATCTAAACCAAAAAGCAAGGACGCAATCATAGATTCACTCCAATGACGTTTTTGTTGCTCCAAATCAATAGTAAAGGGCCAATGCTGTAGTAGTTGATCCCATAAATTCTTAAGTGTCTTGTAAAACTCAAACAATGGTTTCCCAAATCTTCTTATGTAGCTCATAAAAATGAGAAACATTACTCTGATCCGAGAAAGATTCTGCAATAGATTCCCAATCTTCGTTTAAGAGCAACAAAATTCAATTGTAGCAGCAATATGAAGTTCCATACTATGTCAAAGCCATCCCATAACAACAGAATCCTCACACATCTAATCTTCATATTTGGCACCTGTCTTAGGCGGAGGATGATCATCAAATACTTCAATTTGCGTTTTCCACGCAAAATAATTTCACAGCAAAAGTAATGGATTTAGGCATATCATCATCCTTAAGTAGTAGGGATTTTCCCTCAGCCATGACAATGTAATACCAAAAGAGAATAGATTAACCAGCCAATAACAGATGAACTGGAGCCAAGAGATCAGAACAAACCAATGCAAGGCACAAACTCCTTAGCCAACCATCAAGTATTTCGAATAGGATCAAAAAACTCAGCATAGTCCAAACATCAAACAGCTCGAGGGCAAAAAAAAGGAGAGGTCGAACTCTAGAGAGCAAAAACATACCACAGATTTTCAGCCCCTATAGATCAGGCCAAATCGCAGATCGCACAAAAAAATAGGCAGTCCAAATCGTAAATCGCATAAAAAATTCCGGAAAAATCACCACAATCACCAAGAGAGAGAGAGGCCAGAGAAAGTCATCGTTGGACCTTGTGTCCTTACAGATGACGACGTCAACATGACATCATTGTACGGAAGCTGAAGTCATCCCCCCACATCGCGACAACTTCCAGATTATTTTAATGGCTTCTAGGTTTGGATCGGATGCTCTGTTATCAAGTTAAAGTGAAATTATTGAAGAATTGGGGTAAGAGAAGGAAAAGAAGAAAGGGAGAAGAGAAAGAAAGATTAGAGATAAGATTTAGGAAACTTAATAAACCCCTTTACCTTAACTCATAATTATACTCAAGATGAGAAAGTACAAAAATACCCTTGAACCATAACAAAAAATAACCCAAATACGAAAACTCTAACAAGAATCTATACGAGGAGAAATTCAAAGATAGCCACTCCACTCCAATCAGACACATTGAACTCAAATGAAGATAGCCCGTCCATAATGCCAATCAGACATATTGGACTCAGGTAATCTATTTCTTTCTCCTGTTAACTACATTGCTCACATAAATGATGATTCGCATCTTCCTATTGCACCAAGATTCCCAATATCCTATATCTAACTCTGTCTCATATCACACATTGCCCCTTCCTACCATTCCTGTATTTTTAATTTATTTATTTCGATGGGGGGGGAGAAGGAGGTATAATTTATAATAATTGAAATAGAGGAAGGCCCACTAAAACATGTTACAACAAGAGGATATATTAATATCTATAGTAAACAGCACCTCGCTCCTCTTTGTTCATGATATTCATCAGCTTGAGAGGGAACATGCCTAGCCACATAAGATTGACTCAACTATCAGTAATATGTATGCTTGCCAACAGGTCAGCAGCTACATTAGATTCCCCGTACCCATAGTGAGTAGAGAATGTGTACAACATTCTCACTTTCTGACCAATGTTCTTTAAAAGTGTTATCACCTTCCAATGTGGCTCAATGATCCCTTGGATGGTTTGAATAGCCTCGATAGAGTCATCTTCAACCGTTATTCTACTAAATCCTTGTTGTAGTGCAATATGTAGAAGAATATCCAGCTGGCAAATGTCTCCCAGATGAGTCCCTAAACAAGCCTCTCATGCCTCCTCTAATCTCAGTTGCAGACCCATCTGTCATTATTTTAACGATTCCCTCCAGAGGAGGTAGCCACCTGCAGGGATGCTAGTAATGTGAATAAACTCTTCCTTGACTCTCCAATTCTCATAGGTTTTTCTCTAAGAATCGGGATATCTGGATCCTTACCCCCACAGTAGCATTCCTGAGTTGGAACTCTTCAATTAACTTGCTCGAGACAAGCTGCCAAGGGAGATACTTGATTTTAAATATCCTTTGATTCTTCTCTCTCCATATATGGTAGACAACTGCAGCAAAGACTTGCTTGTTAATGACACAATCTCTCTTCCCCTATGAGAAATGTTTTACTGCCCAATCTATCTCCTCGTAAGGGTAGGAGTGTGGCTTAAAACACCCATTCTTCAGGATCATGCTCCAGATGTTTCGACAGTAACTACATTGACCTTGCCCATCTTTACCAACGTATCTTTGGTAAGAAGCCTATCTTGAATGGTCATCCATAAGAAAAACAGTCTTTTTAATATCCCTTGAAAACCACACCAATTTTTTTCTCAAGGACAGAATGATCTCTTCCTCTTATGGCATTCCAAGTGTCTTACATTGAGAATTGTCCTGATGGTGAAGGAACCCACACAACTTGGTCAAGGCTGAGGGGATCAAACTTGCCTAGAGCATTAAGCACCTTACACAAACTACTAAATCTCTGCACTCTGGTGTTTGGAGGGAGCCACCTGTCCTGAGAATCAAGTTCAGCAACTGTAGCAGCTAGGTAGAAGCCTCATGAAGCTATCTTTTTTTGATAAATGATGAATTATATATATATATATATATAAATGAGCGAGAGAGAGAGAGAGAGAGAGAGAGAGAGAGAGAGAGAGAGAGAGAGAGAGAGGGAGAGAGAGAGAGAGAACAGAGATACAAACACCATGGCTTTAAACAAGTCTCAAGCCTCATGAAGCTATCTCATTAGCATGAAAGAACTCTGACAAAATGCCTTCTGGATGCTGCCAATTATCATACCAGATAGGAGTTGCTGTGCCATTACCAATGATGTGTTTAACCAGGGGTCTTGCTAATCCTTTGATTTTAAGAAGGTATCTCCATACTCAGGTGCAAATAGTTGGCATTCTGAGAGTCGAGAAGTTCCTATTCATAATAATGTGGGTCTTAACCCATTTCACCCACAGGTATTGCCTGATATTGCTAACTAATTCCCAAATGAGCCTGAGAACAGCAGCCCTGTTCCATTCCTTCAGTCTGAATACCCCAGATCAACTTCCTCGTTTGGAGCTCCAGTCTACTAGCATAAGATAGAGCCCTGCCATTCCAGGAGCAAATTATGTTCTTAACTTTTTCCATCAATGGCAAACAGTCTCTTTTTGTAAGCTTTGATGACAGCAGGGGTAGCCTCAAATTTTTTACAAAGGCAAGGACCCTTCTTGTACACTCATGGAGCACCAAATAGCCTGTTTCGCAGAGCTTGGCAGTCCAGGAAATTAAATTTTAAAAAATAAAAAAATAGTGACTTTTGTTAGCACTTGGATTAAATCCTGAGTTCGAACCAAATTCATTAATAGCTTGCTTTAAGGTATTAGCTGACTTAGTATCACCTCCACAGGGGAGCAGGTCAGCTGCAAAGCACAAGTGAGTAATCCTCAGCTTATCACACTTTGGGTGGTACTTGAACTCATTCTCGTCCACATTCTTTCTAATGAAGCTCTCCATAACCAAGACATGGATAAGGAGACCTTGGGTCTCCTTGCCTAATACCCCTACCACTTTTAAAAACCCCGCTGGATTGCAATTAATAATAAGAGTGAAGGCTGGTGTAGTTATGGAAGGCACAATCCAATCATTGACGCTGAGAGGGAATTTCATGGCTATCAAAATTATCTTGAGGATTTTTTTAGGAAGATGTTTTCTTGAGGAATTCCCAATTGACTGTATCATAAGCCTTCTTCAAATCAATCTTCATACCAAAGGTAGGCTTGCTTCGATTCAGATGGTAGTTGTGATTTCCAAACTGGACCGGCCGGTACCTAAGTCGCAATACAAAAGAATGCATCACGAGGTTATGTACCAGCCGGTCCATACCGGTACAACTGGTACTTTGTTATTTTTTTTAAAGGTTGTGGACTGGACGTTCCAGACGGGTATCAATCTAGACCGGACCGGTACCAACCGGTTCGCCTCAATAGAACTTTGTTCTTCAAACCCCTGTTGAGCACTTCCTCTGCTAAGATAAATAGATACGGGGAAAGAGAGATCACAAGAAACAATGAGAACCGGTCCGGTGACAGGTACAGCCGGTCTAATTTGTTAATTTCAAAATTTGACCGGACCATCGGTACCGGCCATGTCCGTTCCGGTCCCCAGTGCAAAAAAAAAAAAAAACTTAGAAACACTTTAGAGCACATTGCAGCATGCTATAGGTCTGAACAGCTTAGGTTTATCTACATGAAATGATTTGGGAATCAAGGTCATGAAAGTGTTATTAATCTCTTTAAGCATTCTTGATGATTTGAAATAATCCAACACTGCCTCAACAATAGACTGCCCTATTATGGCCCAGCATTTCGTAAAGAAAAAAGAATTGAATCCAATTGGTCCAAGATATTTGTCATCATCAATGTTGAACATTGCGCTTTGGTGACCTCCTCTTCTGAAACATCTGTACCCATACATGCTTGCATGTCTTCATCCAGTGTCTTCACCATAGGAGGTAAGTTAAGACTCGTCCTCAAAGAAGATTGCTTAGACAATAAATTATTTAAGTAATTGACCAGCACTTGATTCACCTTCTGAAGGTCCTTAAAATATGTCCCATTCTCATCTATTATACCCGGAACCCTGTTGGAGACTCTCCTAGAAAGTAAAGCGCTAACAAAGTACTTTGAATTGTTGTCCCCTAATTTAATCCATTGCACTCTTGTTTTTTGTCTCAGAACAGATTCTTCCTTTCTAACCAGGTCCGCATTCTCTTTGATAAAGTTCTCGGTTGGAATGTGGTCAGATACATGGTTCCACGGACCGATCCGATCCGGCCGGTCTGGTCCCAACCTACGATACAAACAATTGCATCGCGGGGTTATGGACCGGCAGTCCGGTACCGCCGGCCCGGTGATCGGCGATCCAGCTACCGGTACCACCAGTCTAGCGACCGATCTCACCAGTCCGATCTTTTTTTAAATTAATTTTTTTTACTTTCTGTACCGGAACCGGTCCAGTATGGTCAGATACAGTACATTAAACATTGGTCAGATAGTCCTTCCCTCCGTCCTTCCCTCCCTCCCCTCCCCTCCCTGATAAGGCTCTTTTCTCTACCAATGAGATCTGCATTAAGAGGAGATTCTTGAAGAGCTTGTTGCCCTTTGCATAGCTTCTATTTAGCTTGTTGAACCTTTGATTTAAGACCGCCAAAGGTGGCTCTACTCCAGGGTTTGAGTTTTGCATTGAGAAACTTTAAGTTTCTTACAAACTTGGAAAGTCCCGGTACCTTGGAAATCTTGAACCCAGACTTCCACCATCTTCATGAATGCTGGGTCATTCACCCAATGGTTATAAAATTTAAAATGCTTCCCACCAAGGGGAGGGTTGTCTTCAAGAACATTGACTGTTATTGGAGTGTAGTCAGATACATGGTTCCACATTGGAAAGTCTCGGTACCTTGGAAATCTTGAACCCAGACTTCAAACATCTTCATGAATGCTGGGTCATTCACCCAATGGTTATAAAATTTAAAATGCTTTCTACCAAGTGGAGGGTTGTCTTCAAGAACATCGACTGTTATTGGAGTGTAGTCAGATACATGGTTCCACAAACCGGTCCGATTAGGCCAGTCTGGTCCCAACCTGCGATACAAACAATTGTATCACGGGGTTATCGACCAACAGTCCGGTACCGCAGGTTGGAGTGTGGTTAGATACATGGTTCCACGGGCCGGTCTGGTCCAAACCTGCAATACAAACAATTGCATCGCAGGGTTATGGACCGGCAGTCCAGTACAGTCGGCCCGGTGACCAGCGGTCCAGCTACCGGTACCACCAGTCCGGCGACCAGTCTTACCAATCTGATTTTTTTTTTAAATTAATTTTTTTTACTTTCTGTACCAGAACTAGTCCAATACAGTAAACATTGGTCAGATACAGTACATTAAACATTGGTCAGATAGTCTTTCCCTCCCTCCCTTCCT
>JAUPMG010039995.1:4124-14295 GCA_031762675.1 Pachysandra terminalis | reverse complement strand
CATCGAGGTTCCCTCTAGAAGGAGGCTATGTATCACCTTCTACGTCATCGAGAATTGCTCTAGACGGAGGTAGTATCACCTTTTACGTCTTTGAGCTTCTCTCTAGACGGAGGTAGTGTCTCCATCTACATCTTAGAGCTTCGCTCTAGATAGAGATAGTGTCTACTTCTACGTCATAGAGCTTCGCTCTAGACAGAGGTAGTATTTCCTTCTACGTCTTAGAGCTTCGCTCTAGACGGAGGTAGTATTACCTACGACGTCATTGAGACTCTCTAGACGGAGGATGTATCGCCTACTACGTCATCAAGCATCGCTCTAGACAGAGGATAGTTTCACCTACGACGTCATCGAGCATCGCTCTAGACGGAGGATAATGTTGCCTACGACGTCATAGAGCATCGCTCTGACGGAGGAAGTATTGCCTACGACGTCATTGAGCATCGCTCTAGACGAAGGAAGTATCGCCTACGACATCACCGAGCATCACTCTAGTACGGAGGAAGTATCGCCTACGACGTCACCGAGCATCGCTCTAGACAGAGGATAGCATTTTCTACGACGTTATCGATCGAGCATCGCTCTAGAAGGAGGATAGTATCGCCTACGATGTCATCGAGAATCACTCTAGATGGAGGAAGTATTGCCTACGACGTCATCGAGCATCGCTCTAGACGGAGGATAGTATTGCCTACGATGTCACCGAACATCGCTCTAGACAGAGGATAGTATTTCCTACGACGTCATTAAGCATTGCTCTAGACGGAGGATAGTATCGCCTACGACGTCACTGATCATCGCTCTAGACAGAGGATAATATTTACATCTTACATCTTCCAAGGCTATCTCTCTCTTCAGGTGTAAATTCATATCGATGTGTCGATGTCTTACATCGTTCAGGGTTGTTTCTCCCTTTAGGTGTAAATTCACATTGACGTGTTCACCGAGACGCATCTCTTTGGTGAATGTGAGACACACTTCTAAAGCTCTTAAGAACCCGAGGGGTTGTCCCATCTCAGGTGGGCGCCCTCGAGTATGACTTGAGAGGATGTCTCATCACATGTGGGACTCTCAAGAACCCGAGGGGTTGTCCCATCGCAGGTGGGTGCCCTCAAGTATGACTTGAGAAGTATTTCTGCAACGGCATCTTGCTGTAAAGGGGTCTGGCATCCCGCTGTGGAGTAAGCTTCATTGCATATTCATTGTAAGTATTGATTATCCTTTGATTTATGTAACAAAAAGGGTCATCACGGTAGCGCACTACCTTCTTCCTATATCTATGTTTTGGTCGCATATTCTTTGAACCTGTTCCTCGAACCGACCAGGGT
This sequence comes from Pachysandra terminalis, assembly GCA_031762675.1. Taxonomy (NCBI): domain Eukaryota; kingdom Viridiplantae; phylum Streptophyta; class Magnoliopsida; order Buxales; family Buxaceae; genus Pachysandra; species Pachysandra terminalis. The sequence goes on along the minus strand of JAUPMG010039995.1, from coordinate 12,970 downwards.
TCTTCCTTAGGAAGTTTTCGAGGGTTATACCCATGGGTATCAGTGGGGATCTTGCTATGTGTCGGTCATAGTCCTGACACGTGGCGGTCTATTATTGGGCTATCTTCCCTAACCATTTTTCATATCTACAACATTCTAATTTTAAAAAAAGATAATTAACTTTAGTTAAACTCAAGTTAACTAACTACTTTTGTTTTTTTTTTTTTTTGCACTTTTAAAACTTTTGTTAAACTCAAGTTAACTGACTAATTTTATTTTTTATTTTTTTTACACTTTTAAACTACTCGATTATTACTCTCTCTCTCTCTTTCTCAATGAACACAAACCCCATATCTTCCTCTACGAATCCTTTAATGACGTTAGACCGGCATGAAAGGCTATACGATTGTCGGATAAATAAGTAATAAGATAAGTTTTTGTTTTTTATTTCAATCGCTAGTTTTTTCTTTTTTCATATAGTTCTTATCGAGATTAGATTTTAGGGTTTAGGGTTTGGGGTTTAGGTTTAGGTTTTTGGGTCTAAGTTATTGGGTTTTAGGGTATAGGATTTTAGTTTTAGGGTTTCATGCCGATTCGACGTTGTTGAAGGTTACATAGAAGAAATCATGGAGTTTCAATTCGTTGAGAAAGGGAGAGAAAATTACTGAGTGGTTCAAAAGTATTAAAAATAAAAAATAAAATAATTAGTTAACTTGAGTTTTACTAAAGTTAATTATCTCTTTTTAAATGACAAGGTGGTACTTTTTCTTTGGAGAAAAAAATGCTTCAAAGGCTACAAGCTTTTAGTGCTTCAGAGGATCTGCTCCCCATTTACTATTGCGATTGTGTCCGACCATTCCGACTGCAGCGTGAGATGGTTAATGCGTGATCAAGTTAACCCACATGCCTTTCTATGAATGTCAATGGAACTTCATTCGTTATTTCCTTTTCGTTTGAAAAATAAAAGAACTTGGAATGAGGGAAAAATAAAAATTAATTTTGTTCGTTTTGCCCTTCCATCCAAAATCGCAAAGTAAAAAAAAAAAGCTTCGGACTTTCGTTCTAAATCAACGATATAGAGAAATCCCAAAGAGCTTGCAAAGAGCGTCAGAGCTTTCACGGAGTTGCCAACTTCCGATTAATCCATCCCTGCCGGTCTTCATACCTTTGGTAAAAAAAGCTTCGGAGCTTCGTTGTGAATCAACAATAGAAATAAATCGCAAAGAACTTGCGACGTTGAAAGTACACAAGTCTATTTCTCTTACCATGCTTCTGAAGAGAGTTTTTGACACAAACAAAGAGAATGGACTGAGTACAAAGACAAGGTGGTACATTTTCTTTGGAGAAAAAAGTGCTTCACAGGCTACAAGCTTTTAGGTGGCATTTGGCATTGCTTCTATAAGCACTTATTGCATCTTATAGCTTTTATAAGTACTTATTAAATTTAAAAATGTGTTTGGCTGGGCTTTGGGTAAGTGTGTATCCATAGTCACTAGAGGAAGGCTACCCAGAAGGAGAAGCTGTTGAGAGTAGCTTCTCCCAAATGCTTATGCGAAAGCTATTACAATGTAACCATGAACAGCTTGACCACCACCACCACTACCACCACCCCCACTACCCCACCACCACCACCACCACCCCCACTACCCCAATTCCATGCAACATATATGGTTATGATGCATGGAATTGGATAGTGTGTTGTATACATATTGTCTTCATTCCATGTTATTCCATGATACTTTTATGATCTGATGTGATAGCATGTGAATGTATGATCTCCATGATGATTACTATGATATGTTGTGTTTGCATGGACTAACGTTGTTCCATGAGGATGGTTGTCGGGATTGTTTCTTACTAGGCATTCCAAGCTCACACAACCTTTCATGTTGTAGGTTAAGGTGGATTGATGGATTGTGTGGACTGATGTTATTTGCTATTGATTGTTGTGTTCGATTTATTGATTAGATCTGATGTAATAGGATTAGTTTATATTTGATTGATTGCTAGACTTTGTAAGCTCTTATGAAGCCATAGTTTGATTTGAATATAATATATTGCTTCTGCATTCTGATTTATTTTTGGTTTACATGAGACTAAATTCTCGCGTACTATTGACTTTTTTGTTGTGATTTGTGTTCCTTAGTTGGGAACCCGAAGGTCCCATCTTGTAATCCGTGCCAACCTGCATAGGGGTTCGTGCCACTGGATCTAGGGCGTGACAGATTGGTATCAGAGCTCTAGGTTCGGTTACCTTGGGTTAAGAGATCATAGAGAAGAAAACTAGGATTCACATGTTTGCAATTGTATGTTGGGTGCATAACATGCTTGTTTGATATAAATGTGTGATAACAAGTATGCTTGTTTGTTTATGTGAACTGTAGATAATAGACTAGAAGACTTACGTTTGTTTTGGTTTTGTTGATGGCTGGAAGGAGGAGAGAAACTGTTGGTGAGGGGTCATCTTCCAAGGTTAGGGTTGATGCCAACCCTTAGTTGGCTGGAGTATATCAGATTTTGGATGATATGATAGCTCTCCAAAAGGATCAAATGGAGATTCTAGCCAGGGTCGAGCAGACTAGAGTAATAAGATCACCTGTCGTGTGGTTGGAGATGTTCAAGAACTTACTCCACCTATGTTTGAGGGGTTAGGTGAGCCTCTCCAGGCTCAAGACTGGTTATTAGATATAGAGAGGGTGTTCAGGAACCATGGGATGTCCTGACGACTAGAGAGTGTCTTTGGCTACCTTTCTACTGCAGGGTGAGGCACTTTATTGGTGGGACATGGTGGAGAGAAACCTCGAGACTGTGTTGGCTTAGTAGATGTTTAGTAGTCGGTTCCTAGATACCTATTTTCCTAGTAGCTATAGGAGGCAGATGGGCGTGGAGTTTATGAGATTAGATCAAGGTCCACTCACTGTTGCGCAGTATGAGGCCAAATTCGCAATGATGTCGAGGTATGCACCTCACATGATTGCAGATGAAGCTGATAAGGCTGCCAAGTTTGGGGAAGGCCTAAGACCGTTGATTAGGATGAGGGTAGTGCCCCAGAGGTTTAGGGTGAACTCGAATGTTTTAGAATGTGCAAGGATGGTAGAAAGAGACAACAATAGATATCGTGATGAGGAGGAAGAAAAGAGGAGGAGCCGAGATAGGAAGAAGACTCATAGATCGAGGGAACAAGTCGAGGAGCATGTTACTGAGAAGAGGCAGAGGACAGTTGAGAGGTTTGTTCCAGTTGACACTACGGTATAAGCGGCGGCACCACCTCAGCAACGCTCTCCACCCAAGTGTTACAACTATGGGAAGTTGGGATAGTTCAAGAGGTTTTGTGGAGAGCTGAGGAGGCATGATGAGGAGCATGTAGTGGCCATGACACGACCATCCCAATTGGGGAGAGTCAATTTCTTGAGTGGGGTAGCTAACAAGGTGATAGAAGATATATGATGCACACACATGTTTGATTTATGATTTACTTGATTATTGCATGAATTGATTATGACCTGAACTGTTTTGTATTACATGGTGAGTTTGTGTTATTATATTAATTTGATTGAAGCATAACAAACCGTAGGATTAGGCACATTAGAAATTTAACATGCATAATTTCGGGGACGAAATTTCTTAAAGGGGGAAGAGTGTAGTGAGCCGGACTTGGAAAATATAATATTATAATTAATGTTTGAGTTATTGACTTAGTTAATGAATGAATGAGTAATTTACTTGATTTAATAATGTAGTTTCCTTAGTTAAATAGAACATTGGGGTTACATTATTAATCAAAGTATACAATTGGGGGTCAATTGGTAATTAATGAATATCTGGGAGGAGTGTAGTGAAAATAATTAAGTTAGAATTGGCTGGAGAATTGTATTTGTCGTATGAGTCTAAATTGGATAAGACGAATAGTTTAGTAATTTAATCAAGAGTCTAATGGGCTGGAATTAATGGGCTGATAATGGGAGTAATTGATTAGACCTAACTAGAAGGTAGGGATACTTTAGTAACTTAACATAGATTTTTTCTAGAAGAATTAGAGTTGCTAATTAAAGTTGGATTGGGGTTAATAAGGAATTGAGCTTGACTAGAGCTAGATTTGAAGGTTTCTAATTGGATGAGGATATTAAGAGATTGGTTTCTAATTGGTTGGAGATTGGCACATACGATTGGGATTAGAAGGGAAAGATGGGAGAAAACAATAAAAAGAGAGGGAGCAGTATTGAGAGAGAGAGAGAGAGAGAGAGAGAGAGAGAAAAGATAAGAAAGACATGAAATTTAAAAGAAATGAAGAAGAAGGGTTGCGGCTGGATCTGGAATTAGAAGAGGTTAAGAAGAATAATAGAACACGTAGAATTGAACATCGGATCAAGCGTAGGATGTAAGTTGCATTTCCTGTATAGTTCTCTTAGGATTTCATGGTCGTTTGTATGTTTGATTTCATGATTTGCATGCTTTCCATGACTTCCAGTAATATGATTACATTGTAGTATGATGTCACATCCCAAACCCAATGATTCACTTGGGAACCCTATAAGGTCTTGAGATGTAACTCTCACTCCCTTAGAGGAAAGGAGTGGTAGTCAATATTTAACTATAGTGAAGAATGTAAAGACATTAACAAGAAAAGAACTTAAAACAACATTGTTATAGATAATTACATGTATAACAACGGAAAGTAACAAAAATGAAGTTCTAGGTTTAAAACCAGATCCCCTGTATACCCAAGTTCCCAAAAAGAATGTTAAACATAAAAAATAGTTAAGTATTATGTCATTACAATTTGTTACTCAAAATAGAAGTCATCTTCATCTCCAAAGTCTTCCTCCTTGACCTCACTCCCTTCTGCTGTCTTCTCATCTAAAGATCCTGAAAGCTGTTGCTAAAAAGCGTGAGCTATAAAAGCCAGTAAGTAAACAATTTCATAATGTTTCAGGATTGACTTAGGGTCAAAGACACTATTCATTAAGATCCAGAACACAACAGTAATGAAAATAAATGTAATGAAATGCATGAGGTCAAGTCATTGTTATGCATGTTATGCACCTAATTCACATTAATCACCAAGGTGATCTATTCAAACAAACTAGTATGCTATGCGATCTGTCAGATATGTTAATATGGCATGTTTCCTCTTGATCCCAATCTAACTATCCAGGATGTCCTACCAATGTGACTTCATCCCCGTATTCATGACTATAGGATAGGAATAATTCTATGTGTACAGCATAGTTCTATGGGTTTTCAGCCGAGGCACAATCCCCCCAATTATTTTTGATCAAGGGTAAGTTCCGAGGTTTTCACCAATGTGAGTATGCCCTCAATAAATCATGACAATTAACATACTACAAAGATTTCTCTCTTTGAATATACATCTAAGTTTTCACCAACATGAGTATCCTTGGGTAAAGTGCCCTTGGGCAATAAGTGAGTTGATTGGGGTAGCTAGTCCCTCAACTCATCCTTACCAGTCTCCTCACTAGATGTGGGATTCACATCACATCACTCTTATTCAACTCATGAGACTCAATCGTTTGGTCTCGGAGGACAGGGTATTTCTCTTTGACCAAGCCATGGTCTCGAGTCAATGCTGTGCAAGTGTAGAGGTGTGCACTAGCTAAACATTCAATTCTTTGTGTACATGGTGCATTATAAGCTAAGTAAATGGTTTATTCCGCATGTCCTCATATATTGTAATTCATCATTTCATAGAACTAAGTCATAAGGAAAGAAAATGCAAATCAATTAGGATTGAGAGTATATATCATCGAAATGAAATGCATGTAATATCATTAAGCATAAATATGAGACATTAGATTTGAAAACTAAGCGTTTCTATTCGGCGAGGTCCTTGATGACGTGCTCGGTGCACCGAAGCCTGCCTCGTCGCACCGACCTGAGATTCGGCGACAATTCCAAGGACCTCTAACTCGGCAACCTCTTCGGCGCACTGAACAGTCCACCGATGCTCCAGGAGATGTTCGGCGCACTGAAGAGGACGCTGAACGTCGCGAAGTAGCCAAAGTGGGGTTTTTCCTACCAAAATGAAAATGTAGAGAAATGAGAAAGCATCTACAAGCATTATTCATTCATACTTATCATATTTCAACACAAATACATGTCCTCAATCATCAACAAAACAATAACATAACCATGTCCTATTTCATTGAAATCAAGTGTACTTGTTCATGAAAATGAAGGAGAATGTCTATGGCATTACTTCAATCAAAAACCAAATGAGATTATCTACTTACTTGATAAAAATGGAAAGGAAATGCAAGAAACCTTCAAGTTCTAATTCTTCTCTTCTCCAACCTTTCTCCCAGCTTGCAAGACCAACCATGGAGGAAGCTTGAGATTTTCTCAAGCTTAGAGAGGCAAGGCATGGAGGCCATGCCCTATCCTCTATCTCAACCCAATCCAACCCTCCATTCCAACCACCTCAAACCTTGGCCATTGGATCAAGGAGTTATTGGGAGTTGGTATTCCCCACCACCAACCCCCTTTTCTCCCCTTAAATCCAAGCCACACAAATCAAACACAAATAAAATCAAGCAATCGTGAACACAGATCACATGCATTGGATCTAAGTGATCCTCGCAACACATCTTAATCTAAAATGGGCCTTGCTAAGGTGTGTAGCGCCAAAGCTTGTAAGGCACAACACATCCGATCACGTTGTCAGATTAACCAGATCAGCAATCCAACCAAAAGAAAACAAACATCACGTGGTTTAGAAATATAAATGAGCACAATCGAAATAGTTTAGGCCGCTACATCCTAACCTCAAAATAAATTTCATCCTCGAAATTTGCTTACCTCAAGTGAAGAGTTGTGGGTATTTATCTCGCATGTCGTCTTCAAGCTCCCAAGTTGCTTCCGATGTTCCGTGATTGCTCCATAAGACTTTCACCTTTGCTATAACTTTGTTCCGCAATACTTGCTCCTTCCGGTCTATGATCTTCACGGGGTATTTTTCATAAGTAGCATTCTCTCAGATTGTCATGGTTTTCTAATCAATCACTATAGTCGAATCCGGGTGGTATTTCCTCAACATGGATACGTGGAAAATGTCACCCACCAAGAACTCTAACTTCCTCCTCCTCACGTCTACGTACTTCTTCTGCCGATGCTAAGCTGTAAGTAGTCGGCCTCTGATTTGCTTGATCTTCTTGGTTGTCTCGGCCACGATCTCTAGTCCCAAAGGAACATGTGCATTATCCTCATTCCAACACAAGGGTGATCGGCAGGGCCTTCCATAGAGGGCTCTGAATAGTGCCATACCAATGCTAGTCTGGTAACTGTTGTTGTAGGAGAACTCTACTAGCGCCAAATGATCTTCCCAGCTTCCCTTGAAGTCTAAAATACACGATCTCAGGAGGTCTTCAAGCACTTGATTCACCCTCTCTGTCTAACCGTCGGTGTGTGGATGGAAAGCGGTGCTGAAGTTGAGCTGCATCCCCAAAGCCTTGTACAAACTTTCCAAAATCTCGAGGTGAACTGTGAACCGCGATCTGACACAATAGTAACGGGTACTCCATGTAGACGGATGATCTCCTTCAGATACAGCCTCACTAAGTCATCGGTGTTCATCATACTCCTCATCGCTATGAAATGCGTTGACTTAGTCAATTAATTCATGATCACCCAAATCATGTCGTGGTTGCTGTGAGTCTTGGGTAGTCTCGAAATGAAATCCATCGATATGTTCTCCCACTTCCACTCCCCAATGGGTTGAGGTTGTAGTGTTCCTGCCGGCTTCTGATGTTCTGCTTTCACTCGTTGACACGTAGCACACTTGGTCACAAATTCTTCAATCTCGACCTTCATTCGCCTCCACCAATAGTTAAGTCGCAGATCATAGTACATTTTGGTTCTGCATGGGTGAATGGAATACCATGATCTGTAAGCTTTAGATAAGATTTCATTCTTCATCTCCTCGCGGTATGGCACACAAAGTCGTCCTTTGAATCTGATGCTCCCATCTTCTGCCTTGGTCCAATCTGTTCGCTCTTCGTCCTTGGCTAAGTCTTGCATCCATACCTCATTCTTCTAAAGATCAATGATTCTTGCCTTGAGTGATGGTTTAGCAAGATATTGCACAACCTCACACCTCGCTCCGTCTTACGAGCAACAAAACTTAAATCCGCAAGCTCTTCACAAAGCTTCCACTCTTGAACTAGCACGTGAGCTACGACACTTCTAGGTCTTCGGGTGAGCACATCCACCACCACATTAGCCTTTCCCAGATGATACTGTAGAGAAAAGTTGTAGTTGTTCACAAATTCCATCCATCTCCTTTGTCGCATATTCAAATCTTTATTAGAGAGTAAGTACTTGAGGCTCTTGTGATCCGAAAACACTTCAAAAGTCTCGCCAACTAGATGATGCATCCAAATCTTCAATGCAAATACGATCGCTGCAAGCTCTAGGTCGTGTGTGGGGTAGTTCCTCTCATGCGTCTTTAGCTGCTTCGAAGCATAGGCTACAACCTTGCCTTCTTGCATCAATATGCAGCCAAGTCCAGATAAATAAGTGTCGGTGTAAACCACGAAGTCGATGCCGCTAACTGGAATGGTCAAAACCGGTGCTGAAGTGAGCTTCTCCTTGAGAGTAGAAAAAGATGCCTGGTATGCATCGTCCCAGATGAACTTCACGTCCTTATGCGTAAGCTTGGTCAATGGTGCCGCGATACGTGAAAAACCTTCGATAAATCTTCGGTAATAGCCTGCTAATCCAAGGAAGCTACGGATCTCTGAAACATTCTTGGGCTGCTCCCAACTAGAAACCGCTTCAACTTTGCTTGGGTCCACAGTGATACCTTCCTTAGACATTACGTGTCCTAGGAACTTCACCTCTTCTTTCCAGAA
>JAUPMG010039984.1:0-14295 GCA_031762675.1 Pachysandra terminalis | reverse complement strand
TTGGATGCATTTAGGACTTAATTAGACATATTTAAAGTTTGGGGCCAAAAATCCATCAAAAACCCATGGTTTCCCCACTTTTCACCATGTCGCCGAAGTCACCTGGCGACATCGACATCGACATCGTAAACCTTGGTCAAACTAATAGGCCTAAAATCCTTGAGCTCCATAGCACCAATCTTATTAGGGATAAGAGCAATAAAAGTAGCATTAGTGGCCTTGTTGATCACCCCAGTCTCGTAGAACTCGTGCACTGCGCCAAATAACTAAGCTTTCACCATCTCCCAACACTCTTGAAAAAAGTTAAAGTGAAACCATCTGAGCCAGGGGCATTGTCTTTATCAAGCTCCCAAATTGCATCTCTAATCTCTTGTTCCTCAAAAAGCCTTTCCATCCACACAACCTGCTCCACCTGCAATCTATTCCCTACTAAACTAGAGACATCGAAGCAATAATCCTGATTAGAACAGTACAAACCCGAATAAAAGCTAGATATCTCCTCAATGATCTTGGTCGTATCCTCAACAAACTCACCAAAAATCTGAAGGCCCACTCTAAGATTAGATCTCGCCCTCCCATTAGTTATCTTATGGAAAAACCGGGTATTTTCATCGCCCTCCTTAAGCCATGCAGCCCTGGATTTCTATCTCCAGCTGATCTCCTCTTGTCCAAGGACCACCTCAAGATGACTTTTAGCCGCCTTTCTTTCCTCAAACTCATCACTAGAGATGTCCCAATGTGGCTCAGCAACATCAATACGCCCAATAGCCACGCTCAGAGTTAGTTTTCTAGAGTTCAAATGGCCAAAAACTCTCTTATTCCACTCTTTGATCTTAATTTTCAACTGCTTCAAGGATTGCATAAATTGGTACCCTTTCCAAGAGTTCGTATTAATGACCCTATGAGCCCACCAATCTCTAACTCTCTCCCTAAAGTCACCTTCGCCAGCCACATATGCTTGAAACAGAAGGGAGAGGGACCACGTCTCACAGTGGCAAAAGAAATAGAACAGGACAATGATCAGACGTAGTTCTCTCCACGGCCGGCTGAGACACCAAAGGATAATGATCATCCCGGCTAGACAACACAAGACACCTATCCAGCCGACACCACAATACATTTTAACTTTTTTATGACTTATGACTTTAAACTTATTGAAGTTTTCTCCAAGGCCGACTCGCCCATTGAATTGCGGCATTAATGGAGATAGCTATCGGATATGGGGGTCGAGTTTCAATGCTGAACTCCATAGAATGGTTTAAAATATCGTGTCGATACCGTCGATACGTATCGTGTATCGACTGATACGGCACGATACGATACGAATCTTTTTACAGTGTATCGGTTGATACATTATCGATACGGACGATACATTGTCGATACAGTCTCGATACTGCCTCGATACGCTGGATACTAATAAAAAAAAAGACAATGAAAACCAAAGAATGACCAAAAAAAAACACAAATAGAAACAAACCCTTAAATTACTAACCTAATTTCAAAAAAGAAAAAAGAAAAAGAAAATAGAAGAAAGAGAGGGAGAGAGAAAGAGAGTATTTGTTTAGCTGGGATAATATTCTTTTTTTTATCCTTCTTCTTATCGTTCTTCCTCTCTTTTCATTTGCTATTTTCCTTCTCTGAAGATTGTCGAATAAGAAGACTTTTTGTTTGAAATATGCATCAATATGTAATAAAAGTTGTTCTTTTTTGTTCTAAGATATTGCTAATGGATTTTAAATTCGTTTGTTGATATTTGAAAGTACGTTCTATGTCTTAAATTATGATTACATCTTGTTACTTAGGTAATTGATTCCACTAGATATGTATGATTTTCTTTATGTTTTATTAGTGTATGTGATGTATTATGACTTTAAACTTATTGAAGTTTTTTTAAGTTTTTATGTGCCTGTGCTCATAGCGGTTGGTTTTCATGTTAATATATATTATATGTGTGGGTGTATTATATCAAAAACATGTTAATTTATCTTATCTTTGCATAAAAGTAGGTCTTGTTTTATGTATCCTTCAGTTTCCTTACGTATCCACCGTATCTATGACTTTTACAGCGTATCCACACGTATCCAATACAATACTCGATACGTATCAATTTTTAGCTGACTGATACGCTATCGTGATACGATATTTTCAACCATGCTCGGTAGGTTTGACTTGCTGTTAATGCAAGAGACTAGTAATTTCCTCTCGAGTTACAAATCCGTTGTTTCCCATGGATTCCGGTTAGGAAGTGCTTATAGGAGTGTTGGCGGCTCCTATGGTGGGCACTACGGGTACTCTTTCCATAGTTGGCTCAGCTAGCGGCGTAGGGAAACGGTTTTCTCAAGTGATTACGGTCTATAGTAAATCCATCATTTGGATTGAATTTCCTCTATTTTGTCTATTTGTATCCGCATCATCTCCATTTGATCATCACAATCATCAGGTAATTTCTCCAACTCTTCTTCGCCTTCCGCCTCATGTTAATTGTCTAGTAAATCTTCCTCACGTTTCGCATTAACAACGTGAAGAAATGACCCTGAGGCTTGCACTACGCCTTTCATCTTACCCTCTGGTTTAGTCATTCCTTTGTTATGAATCAGTACATGAGATACTATGTCCCCAGTAGAGCCGCCAAAATGTATATGTTTCTTTTGTAAAAGGGTCACCAACGGTAGGATGACTGATTCGACGGAGGCCAACCGTACCCCATCTTCAAAGGAATAAAAAGGAGTAAAATCAAATGACTATTAACACAAAGCCGGTTAAGTCGAATGGAGGGAAGTAGTGAGTCAGGTGTTAGGTTTTTGTGAGCACACTTGAGAGCTACATTTTTAGGACTCCCTAGACGTAAGTTGGTGAGGCTGTCTTTCCCTCTCTCGCTATCAAGGACTGTCTTTCCCCTTAGGCGAGAAGATGAAAGATGTCTTTCCCTTTAGGCGAGAAGATGAAGACTGTCTTTCCTTCTATGTCGTCGAGAGCTGGCTTTCTCTTTAGACGTTAATTGGTGAGGGTTGTCTTTCCCTCTCTCGTTGTCAAGGGATGTCGTTCCCCTTAGGCGAGAAGATGAAGGATGTCTTTCGTTCTACGTCGTCGAGGGTTGTCTTTCCCTCTAGACGTAAGTTGGTGAGGGCTTTCTTTCCCTCTCGCTATCAAGGGTTGTCTTTCCCCTTAGGCGAGAAGATGAAGGCTGTCTTTCCTTCTACATCGTCAAGGGTTGTCTTTCTTTCTATAGGTAAGTTAGTGAGAGCTGTCTTTCCCTCTCTCACTATCAAGGGTTGTCTTTCCCTTTAGGCGAGAAGATGAAGGTTGTTTTTCCTTATACGTCGTTGAGGGCTGTCTTTCCCTCTAGACGTAAGTTGGCGAGGGCTGTCTTTCCCTCTAGACGTAAGTTGGTGAGGACTGTCTTTCCCATGGTTTAAAATATCTTATCTTATCCATCGATATGGTCGATACTTATTTTGTATCCACTTTGTTGACACGATACACAGGTGCATTTTAAGATAAGTTAATTCCTAACACGGTATCGGTAGATACATATAATATATCGGATAAGTTAATTTCTACACGATATCGGTCGATACATGTAATATATCGATTGTTTCAATCAATACATCCTATATATTATAATATATCGATCAATACACTTGAAACAACAGTCACTCCTTTGTTCAACTCTCCTATCCCTAACCCAAAAACCAAAACCCACTGAAGTGCAGCCAATTTCGATTAAAATCTTCTTAGGTGATTGATAACATATATTTGGAGCTTAAAAACATTTTTCCTCTTCTTGTATTGTTTTTTGAGGTATGCATTTTATGAGTTTTTCTTTTCATTCTAAATCATACTCTTTATGTTTAAAGCATGTTTTATAATCTTATTACATGGATCTATGGATTTCACTTGAAAGCCATAGATATAACTCATTATTTTTCAAGAAATATGTAATGTTCTTAGAGATTTTTTGAAAAATAATAAATTACCTTTTTTAACAGGAAAAAAAACTATTAGACAATATTGTTTTGACCTAAAGTTTCTACAAAAGATGAATCTAAGGTAGATATATCAGCTTAATAGATTGATCATAATGTTTGGATATAAAATAATTTAATATCTTTAAAGAAATAATTCAATAGTTTCTAATCTTTTATAAATAAAAGTACACAATGTCATCGTAGATTAGGTTCTATACTTGATTGATCATATATTTTGTATCTTAAAAATAAAATATCATCCTATGACAAATATTATGAATTTATAATAAAAATATATATACCATTCCATGAAATACGAATATTTCTTTTATGTTTTATTAGTTTATGTGACATATTATGACTTTCCTTTATACTTATTGAAGTTTTTTAAAGTTTTGATACTCCTATGCGCGTAACGGTTGGTTTCGACATTAATATATGTATTATATGTGTGGGTGTATCATACAAAAAACATGACAATTTATTATATTTTTAGCAGTGAGTTATATTTTATGTATCCACCATTTTCCTTGCGTATCCACTTTATCCATGATTTTACAGTGTATCCATGTGTATCTAATACGTATCCTTTTTTGAGCCAACCGATACGCTACCTCGATAAGATATTTCAAACCATGGTCTTTCCCTCTCTCGCTATCAAGGGTTGTATTTCCCTTTAGGCAAGAAGATGAAGATTGTATTTCCTTTTACTTCGTCGAGGGCTATCTTTCCCTCTAGACGTAAGTTGGTGAGGCCTATCTTTCCATCTCTTGCTATCAAGGGTTGTCTTTCCCTTTAGGCAAGAAGATGAAGTATTGGTATTGTTTTGTATAGAGAAACTAAGATCAGAAGATTTTGTATTCATTTACCTCTGTTCGGATAAAAGAGCCGTTGTAGGCATGGTGGTTATCCCATGACTCGTATGGTCTAAATGGGCATTGTGGTAACACATTGTCTTTTAATAAAGGGGTGCTTCGGTGAGATGCCTCTATAATGTGATAACACCCTTTTTATGGCGCCGCCAATGGTATCATCACATTTGTAATTAGCTTTTCTGGATAGGCATGATAAGCACCACCTAAAAGTACGGTTCGTGACCAAGCCACATGTCAATCCATCATTGTGACATCTACCAATGTCATTTTTAACATCTACACTATTTAATTAAAAAGATTGTTTGTTATTTATATTAATTGTAAATACCAAAATTACGATAATATGATCCATATTAACTAAAACTTACATGGCATCGTCTTCTTCCTCGCAACAATAGCGGCATCTAACCCGAATGACCCAACATAATCCCTAAACATAATCAACTACAACATACAACATGAGTTAGAACCCCTCTTAAGCTGAAAACTAAAAAATAAATAAATTCAAGTGTCTTGGTAAAAACCTCATTTCCAAACAGCCCTTTTGTTTTAGACTTGGGGTTCAGTTTTGCGTACACCTCGTGTACAACTTGCAATAAGTCGCCGTTCGATTCAAGTTTGTGGTTGTAATGGTATTTAGGATTCAAATAATACGATTTTGAATAAAAGAACAAATATATTCATATGTTATCAATTAAAAAAGCATCAAACAAACACAAGAAACAAAGCACTTACCATCCTTATGAAGCGGGTGGACAAGTGTCCTATACCCAGTTGTCAATGATGTTGTGAACCCAATTATAAGACGTCGGGCTAGCAGCTTTAATCTGCACCTTCATAAGCCGCATCAACCCATATACAGACCCTATAGTAGGATAAACACCAATATCAACACTCTGTAAAACTCGATATATGGGCTCCATGAGACTCACCAAGTCACGGACCTTTTTGGCAAAAGGTCCGTTCAGAAAAATGTCCCAAATCTCCTACCCATTGTGGATCTACTCTGTCAAAAAGCAACCCAATCAGCAGTAGTAAAAAGACCCCTCAACCCAGCTTTATGACGAATGATGCTCTCTAATGCCATGTAGTTCGTCGCAAATCGAGTTATGCCCGGTCTCACTATGTCCCCCCGACATAGCTCTCTCATCTTGGCCAGTACAAATGCATGATTGTAGATGAAGTTTGTGACGGTCCGTGCATCGTCAAAAAAACATAATACACTCTGCCTAGTTGGCAATGGACTCCAGCATCAAGTCGATGCAATGCACTACACATGATGTCAAGTAGAGGTTGTATTTATCCATCAATGTCTTCCCTGCCTATACAAAGACACTACCGTTATTCGTCATAGTCTATATCATTTTTCAGCCCCACCTCTTTTATCACATTTGTCAACAACATCATGATGTAAGCCGCATCCTTAATCTTATCGGAGGCGTCTATAGATTAAAGGAATACGGCTCATCCTTTGCAGTATGCCATGAAGTTAATAATTGACAGGTCCATGGGGCCTGTCCACCTATCACACATAATGGTGATCTTATACTCCTCCTAGTGAGGCCTCAAACTATCAAGATAAACTTTGATCGTTGCCTCCTCCTGATCTAGGTATTTCCCCAAAATCTCTCATGGTTGGGGGCAACACTCATCTCCCAAACTCCTGTATGACATCTACCATATTCTTAAAATGTGGTGAGGCAGCCACATTTGCTGGGATGTGGTTGAATATAAAGAACTTTGAGATAAACTTACCCATCTTATCTCTCACAGTTCCCCCGCTCCAAATATACTTAAGGCACTTCTGCCTTGAATCGGATGATTTATAAAAAGACGGGTCTAAGGGCGGATCAGGCATCCTAACACGCTGACTGCACTGGAATGCCTATGCTCCATCTTTCGATTTACTTGCAGCACCTTCTCCTGGACCAGATGGCTAGACTCTAGACTGCCCTGCCCCATCTATGGATCGGGTGTCATTACACAAAATATATTTAATCTACACTATTTGATCAAGAAACAATGAGGAAAACTGATAAAAATTCATTTGCACCTTACTTTCGCCGGCAAAAGTTTTCAAAAAAGCCTAGATCTTGCGTAGATGGTGTTAGATTTGTGTTTGGCACACAAATCTGAGCAAAACATTTGCTATTCAAGCTACAAATAAGTGAAAATGCAAAGAAAGGGAGAGAATAGGGGAAAATCTGCTCGAAATGGGGCAATGTCGAGCATTTTCCGCCTTTTAAAGTCAACATGTTGAACGTGTCGCTCGGCACATTCGACAATTAAGTGTTTAATTTGAGTTTTACCACGGTGTCGCTCAACATTTCGAGCGACACCCAGGTAAAATCGATTTGCACCCATATTTTAGCCCCAAAAAGGCAACATTGAAAACACTACAATTGATATATTCATGAATCGACTGATATAGTGTAGAAATTAACTTATCCTAAAATACACGTGTATCGTGTCGGCACACATATCAACCGTATCGATGGATAGATAAAATATTTTAAACCATGGATAGAATAAAACATTAAGAAAAAAAAAACAAAATACTAGAAAAGCAACAAAAAAAATGGAAAGTAGCAATAATAATTATGACATGACTTACAGTTCAGTAGAATTTAAAGATTACAGAATGCAAGTCAATAACAATTGGTAGACATCAAAATAAGAAGACATCTAAAAATGAGAAAAAAGGAGGGAGGGGAAGCTTAAGAAAAAGTATTCCTACCTCAACAGGAGTTGCTATGATTAGAAGATATTGGATGGCTTCGATAAATATACCAGGCTTAGATTTGGCAAGGCCAACAGCACATATAGCTTGTTCCTCGCCACTGTACTCAGGACACTGGCCATCCCTAAACAAAAGAAAATACAAAATGCAGAAAATAATAAGCATGAAGAGAATGAATAGTACAAGCAGTCCACAAAATAGCTGAATATCAATTAGTTGGAACTATCAAGTAAAGAACATCAAATTTCAGTGTATCCTTGCTAAATCTCGAGGTACTAAACCTCAACACAGATAATGTGAAAGTATCAGTTGTACTATGCTCTGTCATAACTCATAAGCTTAAAATTAGTCAACAACATGCTTGCCTAGAACTGTTGAGTTGATGTGATAATAGTCAAAATGGTAACATAAGACCCTTGAGCTAAGCAGTAGTAATTCTAAAGATCCCTCGGGGGAATGACCTTTACTTTACCTCTGCCTTCGGGAGGCCTACGCCCAATAGAAACTGTCTACCTGAGACTGTCCCTTGGCTCGTAGGTTTTGAAAAGGAAAAAAGAGATTTTAAAGATCCTATCCTAATTAAAGTGGAACTTTGCTCGATATTCTGACATGTTTACTATTAAATCAAATAAAAGACCATGAGGACTGTAACCCCGTGTATATTCTGTCAGAGCAGGGTCCCGGGAGAGGTAAATTGGCAACAAACCTAAACATAGGCATTTTTGCGCAAAGTGGCTGCACTCAGGAAGAACAAGATTTTTTCCTAGATATTTTGCCATGTTTACCATTAAATCAAATGAAAAAGTAAAATTTTCTAAAACAAAGAAAATGGAATGATCTTTAAGATGCAAGACAAATTGATATACAAACTAGATACAAGATCAAAAATTCCGTGTGCTTTTCTACATTTTGGTTGATTGGGATGGATGAATAGGATTCATGTTGTTGACTCCAACTACTCAGGATTAGGCCTTTTGTTGTTGTTCGTTGTTGTTGTTCTATACTTTTGGGTTGAAATATATTGGTACTTTAAGTTGAAGAAATGAAACACCAAATAAATAAGAAAAATTAGTACATTTTAGATGAGCTTTTACAGCATGACTGGAAGATGTCAAACATTTGGAAACAATACAGAAAATGAATAAAACCCAGTTGTAACACTGATCTCTATTACACGCTCGCACACGTACGCACACACCACATCAATTAGGAGTAAAAGGTGACCCATCCCTGATTAATTTCTTTTTTCAATTTTGTTGTTTTGGTGAATAACACAACTAGTTGGGATAAGGCATTTTGTTGTTGTTGATGATGAATAACATAAGTATTTACCAAAGCAGGTAATAAGACCAAGTCACATAGCCATCAAGGAGATGGCCATGGCCAAAAATAAAATAAAATAAGTCAAAACGGCATCAAAGATCCACCAGCCGTTCACAACAGATTACAACTTCCCTCCCTATTCATTGTTCTTGTCTGATGTAAAAACTATCCTATTTATTTAATGGAAAATGAAAAATCCCAAACTCCAAAAGAGCATTTCTTCAAACTACTTTTTCAATTTTTATCACAATTATGTTAAAATAAACATGCTAAAATCGAATGAACAACGTAAACCTCTGATTTTACTCTAAATTCATCCACACTGAATAGAAAGAGATTTGCCCTAAATCAATTGAATTAAATAAACAAATAAAAGGGAAAAATCCTATCACAGAGATACTTGCTTTATTGGGGAATAAATGATGGAAATTGCTTTCCTACTCAGGCCGTCTAGTAAAGAATTTGGACAGGCAAATTTATGAAAGATGGCAGCACAAAACAACACCTACGAGTTTGCCATCAAGTGTGTAAAATTCAACCCATTCAAATGTTTCCAAGTGGCAAAACACCCTATTTTCTAAATCATTTGTCATTCTAAAAGACCAAAATCTTTCAAAGGCTCTTATTTGTGGCAGAGTTGGTATAATACATGATGAATATGGAGTTTTACAATGCAAAGGGAGACTGTACAGTTGGCTAACCTAGATAGTTATCTACGATGGTCAGGATTGGCCATGTCATCCCACCAAGTAACAAAAGTATACACGTCCATCCAAATAAGAAAAATGGATGGGTCAACTAGAAAAATTTCTGTTGACTAGAAAAAATTTTCCAGTCAATAATAATCGGTCCATGCTGACGTAGCAGAAGCATAGATTGATAATAATTTCAATATAGAATTTTTTATACTTAATATTTGGAAATATAAACGAAGCACAACTAAAGATAAATTATTTATTTCATAATTGAGTAACTTCAACCCTCCCAAACTATATTTTTTAAACTAAAATTTTATAGATTAATGATGACTTAAATACATATGATACAATAAATTACTTAATTTACCAAAAACGCTGTAGTTCATACGCTTAAGTGAAAATGTTTTTATCAGAAGCATAGATTGATAATAATTTCAATATATATATTTTTTATACTTAGTAATTGGAACTACAAATGAAGCATAACTGAAGATAAATTATTTATTTCATAATTAAGTAACTTCCTACCTTCCAAAACTATTAATTTAAAACTAAAATTTATTGATTAATGATGACTTAAATACATATGGTAAACTATATTCTTTAAGTTACAAAAAAAACAAAAAAAAAGCTGTAGTTCTTCACATGTGTGATTGAATGTTTTTTTATTTTTGATAGGTAAATTGAAGCTATAGCATTAAAATGTAGAAAGATAAATAGTACAGGGATAGCCATAGTACACAAATTGTAAACACATCTGAAATCACACTACGAAAGATAAGTTACAAGTGAAGTAGTATCCCACCTTTGTTCTGATAAAAATAAATCAGAAAATTCTGAGTATACCAAGAACCAATAGAATAAGAATTGGAGAACAACACATATAGTTGCTTCTTTTCAAACAAATGTTGATTCCTTTCCTTCCTAAAACAGTAATACCCCCATTCAATTGCAAAACGGATGATCTTTCACAGCCACTTCAATTTTCTGCAACAGGAATTCAGTTTCCAGGAACTAGACATGCTATCCAAACTCTTGGCATGACCCCATACAATCACCATCTTTTTTTTCTTGATTGGTAAAAGAGTCATGTATTTATCAGTATATATGAAATATTACATCATACATATATGATACGATATGCTTACATCTATTTCTACCCTAATACACAAATTGTGTACCACGGAAACAGAACTGAGATGATCCAAATCTGTAACCAGATTAAAAGCATTTACACACCTCAAAGGAAACTCCAATCCTGTACAAAAGCGGAATATGAAACTTCCCTAAATCATGGTAGACACCTTGCCCATTGGAAAGTATAAGACAACTCTTAAAGTTAAAGTGCCACTCTTCATATCCTTCCTTCAAAAAAACAACTGCTCCTTTCCTTCCATAACGTCTAACAAATCAAAGATGGACATAAGCTCCGCAAAAGATCTCTTCAAAATAATGCAATCCCAAATCTGTTTAGCATATTCAAAATGTAGAAGAATACGATTTACTGTTTCTGTGCTATTTTTAGCACATAACACATCTAATTAGGAAAGCCTAATTTCCCGATATCAGATTACCTATATTCCAGATCTTACCCAATGATGCTGTCACATGAAAAATGCCACCTTAGATGGAACTGGATATTTCCAAATTAGATCTACTGGCTCAATTTATTGGGCTTCCTTGGCTAAGCATGATAAATGAACGAGCAGTGAAGCAATAATTGTTACTTCTGACCCACAATCTAATATCCACTCCACTATCCAGTATTGTGAATGTGTAACTGCCTCCATGAACATGACTGAAGAATAAACCTCAGTCATTTAACCACCTTGAATGACATGAATTGTGAAAAGTATTTACATTTCTTGGAGATTGTTTTTTGAATACTAACACTATACATGCCCCTCTAAAATGCTTCTACAATCTTCCAATCCTCAATATCAAAATGATGAGGTCCAAGCAAACTCAAGAATAATGATAATGAAACAATAATAATAATAATAATAATGCTACTCTCTACCCCAAAGCTAATCCCTTACCTTCAGAAGAAGTGAAGACTATATTTTAATAGTTAACACATTAGACAAAACCAACTATCTGTCATTGGACTAAAAATAGAAAGATTAAATACCACAAAGAGAGTATATCTGATTAAAAAAAATTATTTTTTTTTGCACTTGCATATATCTGATTAAAAAAAATTGGTGTGAACTACCTAGAGTTCACATCTCATCTAACCATATCCCAATGATTTTATGGTAGGTAGCACGTATTTGTTAGTTAGTTCCACTACATTTAATACCCATGAAAAATCTCAAATAAAAATGAAATCTTAAACCCTTCTACAACACAAATTCTCACCACTTATCAAAGCGCCAAAGAAATAAAGAGTTATCTACTGATGCCCAAGCCCTTCGTATATCTGGAAATATTCCACATAGAGCAGTACCCTCTCCACCAGCTGCATTGTATCTCTCAACTAGTACAGGAGGTAGCTCCCACGTATCCACCACTTCAACCAACGGAGGCCACTAGAAAGAACTTACAAAAACAAATGTGAGAAAAGATTCTAGTTCAAACCATCAATAATGTACACAATGACATACTCTCAGATAAAAGTAACCATATCAAAAAATAAAAAGCACCATTGCACCAAAGCTATAAATCAAAAGTAAAAGAAAGATAAATAATAAGTGATGTTTATAAGTTATAACAAAGTAGCACTTGTCGAAAAGCTAAATGAGTATTCATCAATTAATTACTCCGATATGATTAAATGAAGTAAAGACAAACATATCATGAGTTTAAGTAATGAGTTATGTGCTAGTAATAAGATAAAAAGTGGAAGCCCCAAGTACATGATCCGTATAAATGAAGGCGAGCAGAACAAAAATATGATAGCACAGAGACAAAAGACATGCCATTAGACTCCATCAAATAGAAAAACACTTATACATAAGGAAAAGAACATGGTCTTTTATGTTTAACAATACTCTGTCCTCATCTTCGAAAATTTTCCCATCCCATTTCTTCAAAAATGGACCAACAAATGGCAAAGGGACTCAAATCTCAAAGAAATAAAATGTTTCCCCTTCACTTCAGATACCAATTGTTTAAAGAAATTAGTCCAAAAATCATCAACACATCCATTGGTATAAATTCTTACCTAATTTCTTACAGTCTTCAACAGTATTGCACATAAATTATTAATCTTGAAATGCTTTCTATTCAGATAAGAATAGTTTCAAGTTATTTACTCTTGAATGAACTAAAGTACAATATCTTCATGTGCTGCTATAACTGCCAGGATATGAAGGAATGAGGAGTGATCTAGGAACACCATGTTTTAACTCCAAGCAAGAACATCATTGTTTACTGTACATTGTCAAGGAAAGATATTAAGAATTGTTTTTTTTTTATCAATAACCAAAATATATTAATGATCAAGAAGTAATTAAGTACAAGGCTATCCTCAAGGAGAGGAATATCGATTCAAGATGCAAAAAAGATATTATGAATTATTTGCATAAAAACAACTGATGGTTGGTCATCAAGGACCTAATGTAGCCAAACTTCTAGATTAAGTTCAAGAAACTTAATTTCTATATATCTCAATACCTACTGAATGGAGGCAATGAAAGATAACATATAAAAGCAATGCCAAAAAGATGCAATTATGAACTAATTTCTTCCCATGACCCCTTAAGTTTAAAACTCAAGAGGTATAACTACAATAGCCTACATATTCAAACCAGTGCCAACTCAACCTACTGGACAATATGATCCATTAAGACATCTCTCATATATCATCATCTCGGAGCAATAATACCATGCTTGCTCACTACTTCATTACTGTCTACAAAAGAGTTTAGCTAATGGATCCTTTAGAAAGGAATAGAAAGATTAGACATTGAATTAATAGAAGTCACAGATCGTACATTACTTCAGTGGAAGAAATTATTAGATGAAACTAATGCTACAAAGTGATATCTATCACATAACCAGTGTTTTCAAAGACCTTCGAGGAGAAAGGCTCAAAAAGAGCGTTGAGGCAAGGCATTACAAAAACATCACCAGGAATAGCTTGCTCATAAGTTGTGCGCCTTCGGCCTTAAATGAGTTGTACATTTCATAACAAAAAGGTGCAAGTCTCATTAGCAAAGAATATAAATTCTCACTTTTTCGAGAAAAACTTTATTTATCAGGGTACTAACGATTCTAACCCTGGATTAACACTTGAGAACCCTTGTAAATGACTACTAGTGATTACATTTTTTTTTTAATAGGAAAAAATAATTTATTGAAAATAGCATAAAGATGTACAAGTGTTTGCCTGACCATTGATATACAATATGTGTATGATACAGACAAATAAAACATAACTGTAACTGTGCAAGCATATAAAAAGATTATGCCCAAGAACTACCCGTTTCGTATACCAGAAACTATTAACCAAATTGGGGTTGGGGAGACTCCTCATGTCCACATGTTCATCATCAATGAATTTATCATGATTCTTATCCTTCAAAATATGCCATAGAATTACAAATTGAGTCATGTACAATGCCTCCCTCTTATAAGGAGGCATTACCGGCCCCAGTCCCTGGGTCAGCGGCCGGTCGTGGTAGTACTGGTACAATCAAGGTGAGTGCCGATCGCAAAACCTTCTTCTTTGTTGCCGATCGTTCACT
>JAUPMG010039974.1:0-14296 GCA_031762675.1 Pachysandra terminalis | reverse complement strand
AAAGGCAAATCTAGTTAGATTTTTCTTTCTTCACAAGATGCTTCATGGATCTCCAGTTGTTGCGCAGAGGCGTCTTCTTCAAAAATTGGTATGGATCGGATTTGGAAGCTTACAACGAATGCCATTATTGTTGTTGAATTAAAACAGAACCCAGGAGGACTATGTCTGAAGATTGGAAATACGTGGGGAAAGCAAAGTGTCACTAATTTTCATTCCAGAAGGTAAGGGCAGTGGCGGATGGAAGATGTTCGGATCTAAGATTAACGATGCCGACTCCCCCTCTCATCTAGTAGGGTTCAAGACTCAGAAATCGTCTCATGATAGAATTTTACTGACGTTCAAGCTGACATCTGGGTTTATTCCTGCTATTTCTTTTGATAGTTGAAGTTTTCAGTCGACGATAAATGGAAAAATGGAACAGAGCCATCGTGTTATCGCCTAATTCTGAAATCACTTGGGCCTCCATTGCTTTAGAAATTCAGGCTTTTTTCAATAACGAGTTGTATCAGGATATTATACCTTTTTCTGAGATGCATGCTATTATGTTTGCCCCTAATGATTTGATCGTTCATCAACTGATTTCATTAAGATCTTTCCCACTTAAATCTAAAGAAGATATGATCATCGTTAAATGGGACGGTATGTGCCTTAAATTACATAATCGAAAAAACGAAAAGGGCATATGCATTTACGTGTTTGGTCTGCTTCCTCAATTTTGGCTGATAGAGATGTTCGAATCCATTGGTAATGTGTGTGGTGGCTTCATTGAAGTTGACGACATCTCAGAAAAAGATGGATGAAATATGCTAGAATCAAGGTTAAATGTGATAATCCTCTCCTTATTCCCTGATCCATTTCAATGGCAGCCAACAAATCTGAGTATCTGCTCCAAGTGGCGATTTCTCCGGCGGAAAGGGTGAACGACATTGAGTTGGCAGGATTTAATTTGAAGTATGGGCTAGAGGTTGATGGTGATGTCGTGGATAGAATATTTCCACGTGTCACTAGGAGGATGGGTGCATTCAAACCCCTACTTAATTCTAGGGATTTGAGGGGAACATTCCTAAAAGGGTGGGAGTGGTTAACGATTTCCATTCTAAAGATCGTCAGTTTTGGAAGGTTCGTAACGGTTACAGGCGTCAAATGCTTGATAGAGGTAAAGTGGACCGGACTGTTGGGGTTTGGAGAAAAGTTACTGAGGCCTCGCGTGATGGGCCTCGCATTAGATCACGCTCTAGATCTCGGCCCAATAGAACTAAGAACGAACAGACCTTGTTCCGGGCTTGGATAGTGGGCCTATTGTTATTAATGTAAACTTGGATTTTAAGCCCAGCCCACCTAATGATATTTGTGCAGAATCGTCTTCTCCAAGCAATGAGTTGTTCCTCAGTTGGAAGCCATCAACAAGAGATTGGAAGATATGCTCCAACTCATCGTTAGCAACCAAACCAAGATTGGGGAATTTGATTCAAAGTTGTCAGATATTGTTTCCCTGATTACTAACGAAGACGATGGAAGCGGGAAGAAAAAGGTAAATGGCGATGACGATTCATTACCGATTGTGGGTGAAGATTCGTACCTGACGATGATCAACGAGGAGAAGTTACATCCTTGCCAAGCAGAATATTCTCTCGAGTAGGCCTCGCGTGAGGCCTCGCGTGATGGGCCTCCTGGTTCAACATGATACGGTTTTTGATTCAGTAAAAGAACAAGTCTTCGTTACAGATTCTCCAGGATCTCTTCACGGTTCAGATTATTTCGATAAACATATCTCTCTTCCTGATTATAATATTCTCTCGAGTAGAGGAGACGCACAATTTTTGCCCTTTTGGTCCTTGTGTTACCCAATCGTCCTTCTTTTTTTTAGGAAATCGGATTGGAGTGGCCCAGTATGATTTTTAGTTCTTATTTTAACAAATTATCATTTTTATTTGCCTCTACTCCCTTATGTCTTTTATCTGGTACCTCAAGCTTGGAAATCATTGTTTTATCGCCAAAAAAGGAACTTATGCTTCGTTGAATCCGAGTTCGAATATTTCTCATATAAGGACTGAAGGTTGTGGATATGAGGTGAATGAAGATAATTGTGAGTCAGAGGCGGGTAGCTCACAGAGTTTTAATTTAATGAACCTTGTATTGATGATTGGGTGGGGTTGGAGGATATCGCCAATCTTTTCAAACTGGAAGCTACATATTCGAATGGGTTTTGATTGATATGTCTAAAGCAGTGTCTCGTTTTAGGATTAGTCGGGGGAGTCATCCTAAGAGCTCTTCTCCCATGGCTAGAGAGCTTCGTAATCTTGAATGGAATCTCCAATATCATAGGAGGGGTAATAAGTCTAGAGTGTCAGGGGATTCGTCTCTCGGTGTTTAATGAAGATAGTGAGTTAGAATATTAGAGGTTTGGGAGGGAAAGGTAAGAAGAGGCTATTAAAGAACTATGCTGAAAGTTAAACCTTGGGGATAGTTATTTAGGAAACTAAGAAACATTCAATAGAAAGGGTTCTTATGCGGAAGTTGTGGGGTTCAAAATAGGAAGTGGTTGTGTCTTCCTTCTTTAGGCGCTTGGGGTGGTATTTTGATCATGTGGAATATTGATAAGGTGGAGAGTGGGGTAGTCAAGGTGGGATCTTTTTGCTTAACTGTTGTGTTTAAAAACTTGGAGGATGGTTTTGAATGAATGTTGATAGGGGTTTACAAACCTAACTGATATAGAGACAGGGAGGCTTTTTGGGATGAGATTAGAGATTTGTTTGGACGTAGGTCTAAACCGTGGTGTATTATTGGTTATTTTAACGTGGTGAAATCTGGGATGGAAAGAAATAAAGTGTCCAGGGTTACTCGTAGCATGAGAAGATTTTTGTCCTTGATCCACGATTTGGATTTGGGGGATTATCCTTTAGTTGGTGGTCAATTTACATGGTCTAATCTTCAAGACAACGCACTTGGCTGCAGACTTGATAGATGTTTGGTTTCGACGGATTGAGACGATCATTTTCCTTCTGTTATGTCGTGTCTTCTTCCGAGAATGCCTTCTGATCATTGGCCCATTCTTCTGTCTTTGGAGGAGATTGCTAGGGGTCTGTCTCTTTTTCAATTCGAAAATATGTGGCTCACTCATGGCAATTTTTTGGAGGAAATTAGGAGATGATGGATGGAAAGAACTGTGAGAGTTAATGATAATCCTGGTTTTGTATTCATGAAATCTTTAAAAAATTTTAAGGAGAAAATCAAGGGTTGGAATAAAGAGACTGTAAACTACCCCGAGTCGGGTGGTCCCTAGATAGATCGGATTCATTGGAGTTGCCACAATCCATTGGGTTCAGGTGTGAATGGTCACCTATGGGTTTGTCTTTTATCTCAAAATAGACCTAAAAATACGATTTTAATATTGGTCTAACCAGATTGGGTAATGAGGTTTAGTTAAGAGAGTGGAAAGGTGTTAGGCACCCGCTCTCTTCCGGTTTAACCGGTTACCTGGTCTAAGTTTATTTGGCCAATTAAATTAAAATAATAAAATAATAAAATAAACTTAAAAAAATATCTAAAAAATATAAAAACAAAAGATAAGAATACATAAATCCTAAACACAAAATACCCTAGGATAGGAAAACTTTTAAAAAACGAGAATACTTAAGGTGGCATGAATACCTCTAAAATAAGTATAAAATTCTTAATATGCATCTCACAACTAACCTAGCACTAAAATATCTATGAATATCTAAAATAACTTAGATTCCATACAAATTAAATGAACTATATTGCAAAAGCTAAATGCATAAATCAAGAAAATTTATAGCATAACCGACATGTATTGGCATGCTGATGAACACTAAGACAGAATTCAACGGGCCATCGAATACTCAAGCTACTTATTCCAAGAATATGAGTTGAACCTCTAAACAAAAACACCCAATACGGTAGGTTTCTTAATGATCACTGATCAAATTAATCCAAAAAAGCCGAAATCAAAGTCCCTAATTAAAAAAATTCCAACAAAATGAACAAGCTACTGTTAGCATGTTATGTGAATGGACAATGGATTTGCGGATTCGAACCAGCACGAATATGAATTCAAAAAAACAAACTAGTCAAGATCAAAACGAAACTGTATTCATAATTAAACATTCATCGACTTGGATCGAGATTAAAAAGTTTAATGGGATTGACCTTATAAACCGCAATTACAACCAAGCCAAGCATAGAAGAATGGAGATGAAATATTTCTCTCGATCCACGGCATTCAAAAAAACGATATCGACTCTGTCAATCAGAAAAATGAAGAAAGAAAGATCAAAATTTTTTATCGTACTTGCTCACGGATTTAACAGCCTTTGCTTTGATTTTTATCTTCTCGGATTGCTTGACTTGAGTTATTGCAAGGTTGAATTGAGTTTGCAGGGACGGGTTAGAGGTCTAGGGCTTGCTGAGATTGATCTGATTCGAATGAATTTTGCAGGTTTTTCAATGGGGTTTTGCAGACTACTTGAAGGTCTTGTAGAAGGGTTTTGATGTGGATTTAAATGGGGAAAGAGGGTTTGGACGAAATTGGATTTTTTTTTGGGTTCTACAGGGTTTGAGAAGGGGATTTTTGTAGGGTTTTTTTTTGGGGAGGTTGGGGGTGGGGGGAGAGAGAGAAGAAGATAGAATGGACGAACCTGATTTTGCAAAATGAAATTCTCAAAAAAACTATGATTTTCTTCTTCAAATTCTCTCTAATTTTTTCCTCTTTGATTTTTCTGTTTTTCACCTCCTCCTCCGAAGGACTCTTCCTCTATGTTCCCTGGAGAAGAAGAAGACATTTGGAGTCTTCTTTAACTCTATCTCTAAGCCCTTTATATTTCTTTTAATATCACGAATCCCCCTCTTTTTATCCTTTATTACAAAATCTATCATAAATAACCTAATCCTAATCTAAGGCTAATCCTAATCCTAATCCTAATCTTAAAATCCATCTTAATCTAATCCATATCCTAAAACTAATCCCTTATCTCGATTATTTTAAAATTTATTTAATTAATTATCAAATACCAAAAAATATCCCTTTTACTGCCAATCTCAGATTTCGACCAGATTACAACCACTGGAAAGATTTCGCATGAAAATATCGAATCTAGAATTAAAATATATTTTTTTTTACGTTCAAAAGTCCCAAATTTGACCAAAAAACAAGAACAAGGGCAAAATAGTATTTTTCTCTTATGATCTCGAAACTAAGCGATCGTATACCCGTGGGAACGCATTTTCAGCCGAGAATTCATTTCTAATGTCAGAAAGAGATTTTTAAGGGACGATGAAGTGCATGGGGTCCATTGAGGGTATTTTGATAATTTCACGAATTTTTGGGATTTCAATGAGACTTTCGATTCAAATGGATTTGGGATTGAAGATGATGATAACCCTGCCAAGGTGCCAAGCTCAAGCCTCCAGAAGCTGCACAGATCAAAAACAATATTTTTTTGTGCAAATTAGGGTGTCTACAGAGACTTTTGGGGATATATCTGTCGGAAGAAAAATATTTGTGAGGAAATTGAGGGTTTTGATAATTTGGAACAAATTGGTATTCTCTCGGAAGATGCTAGGAGGAATATCAAGAGAGGGGAGGTAGATATGTTATTGAAACAAGAAGAAATCAGTTGGAGACAAAAATCGAGAATTTCTTGGATCAAGGAAGGAGATAGGAACACAAATTTTTTTCATAAGATGGCAAAAGGGAGGAGTAAATCTAATTTCATCAAGAGCCTGGTTGTTAATGGGGATTGTATTGAGGACACGGGGGGTATTTCGAGGGCTCTTAGATATTTTTATGTTAAACTTCATACTTCTGAGCAAAATTTTAAGTTTGATCTGAAAAACATTCCGGGCGATATCGTGTCCTTTGATCAAGTACTATGGTTGGAGAGAGATTTTGAAGAAGAGGAGATAAAGAGGGCCGTTATGGTTTTGGATAGAGATAAGGCTCTAGGCCCAGATGGGTTCACTATTGCTTTCTTTTAAGACGTATGGGATATTATTAAGGAGGATTTGATGAGGGTCTTTAAGGAATTTCATCTAAATGGGATTATCAATAAAATCACGAATGAAACTTTTCTAGTGTTGATTGCCTTCCAGAGGTCTTAGACAAGGGGATCCTCTATCCCCTTTCCTCTTTACTCTGCTGGGAGATGTGCTTAATAAGTTTTTTTGTGGGTAGAGATTTGGTTCAAGTGTCTCATCTCCAACATGCTGATGATACAATTGTTTTTTTCGAAGCAGTGGAGGAACATGCTTATTGAGTGAAGTCTATTCTGAGATGTCTTGAGATTGTTTCGGGTCTTAAAAATTAATTTGGCAAAATCTATCATTTCAGGATTTCATATGGAGCATAATAGACTTTAGCAATTTGCTGATGTTTTGGGATGTATGGTGGTGGATTTGCCTATCAGATACCTTGGTTTGCCGTTGAGGGATTTTCCTAGGACTTGGTCTTTCTGGAATCCTAATATTGAAAGACTGGAGAAATGCCTGGCAACTTGGAAGAGAAACTATTTATCTTTAGGGGGTCGTGTCACTCTTATTCAATCCGCCTTGACCAACTTACCCATTTATTTCCTCTCTTTATTTCGGGCTCCAGTGAAAGTCATTAAGGCTATGGAAAAAATTCAGAGAGATTCCTTGGGGAGGGAATCAGAAGAAAGATCATTTGGTCAAATGGGAGATGGTATGTAGGAATAAAACAACCGGTGATCTAAATTTGGGAAATATTCAAACTCAGAATTCAGCATTGCTCGAGAAATGGCTCTGGCGATTCTACAATGATTCAAATGCTCTATGGTACAAGATCATTGTCAGCAAATATGGAAGTGGCGCTAATTTAGGAAAAATTTATCAAAATTCAAGAATTTTTAGTCATAGCCCTTGGAAGGCTATTTCTTCTCTTGCTTCCTCTTTCTATCCTTCACAAAGATTTGGGGTGGGAAATGGTGTTCAAGTTAGGTTTTGGCATGATCTGTGGTGGGGTGATTCCATTTTTAAAGTTAGGTGTCCTAGATTATTTCTAGTAATGCATAACAAAAATTCGGTGGTCTCCAAAGTTCTCTCTTGGGATTCTTCAGGGCTTGTTTAGAATCTTGAGTTTAGAAGGGATCTTAGGGATGTTGAATTGGGGGAAGTAGCGTCTCTTTTTGATATTCTAAAATTCTTCTTCATTGATCGCCTTTTACCGGATGTAAGAGTTTGGTCCTTGGAACCTAACGGGCTTTTTTCTACCAAATCCTTTTTTTCAATTTCTTGGTAGAGATAATGATAATGTTCATCCTTCATTTTCTCCTTCGAGGTTGTGGAAACTAAAGGCTCCTCCTAGAGTTAGGATTTCGTTTGGACGGCTATCCTCTATAGGATCAATACGGGTGTTTTTTACAAAAAAGGAGGGGCAATATGGTTTTATCTCCTAACATTTGCTTCATGTGTAGGAATCATGGGGAATCTGTTGACCACTTATTTTTACACTGTTTCTTTGCCAGATAGATCTGGATGCATTTTCTTCAGACTATGGACATGGCTTGGGTGGTACCGGGAACCATTGTTGATCTTTTGTCACAATGGAGATTTCGGGGTTTGAGTCAACGTGGGAAAATCTTATTGGATTCTCTCTTTTTTGCGATCCGATGAGCTATCTAGGGAGAGAGGAACAAGCATATTTTTTGAGGATGTACAGTTATCTGTTTCTCAGATTATTGATGGAATCTTTCAGATGGTAGCCTCATGGGTGGAGGTGCGTTTGGAGTTTAGGGATTTTCGGTTGGATTCGATTATTAGGGACTGGAACACTATCTTATTTTCTTCAGAGGGCAGATTGCCTCATAATATGGTTTGCAAGCTTCGGATAATGGGCTTATCAAACTCAATTTTGATGGGTCTTCTACGGGTAATCCAGGTTCTTCTGGCATTGGAGGAGTTCTCAGGAGATCAGACGGAGTGATTTTTCATGCTTATTCTAGTCCAATTGGAGAAACTGACTCGATGACAGCTGAGATCAGTGCTTTGATTGCGGGGCTGAAGGAGGCAAGGAAGATGAACTTGGATGACATTCAAGTAGAAGGGGATTCTTCTTCGGTTATTTCTTGGATGTATCCAAATGCTATTTATCCTTGGCGGTTCGTGTACTTTGTTAGGATGGCAAGATTTCTGAGTCATTTATTTTAGATATCTTTTATTCATGTTCTCAGATCTGCTAATACCGAGGCAGATGAAAAGGCTAGAACTGGGGTTACAAGAGCTACTTTTGTATCAGGTTCTCCTTGTGAGAATTTTTGGGATATTTTGACATAGAGTAGGTTATAGTGTTTTACTGGTTTCTGCTTTTACTTTCTTAATCACAGTTCCTGATTAATTTTGTTTAGTCCATGTAATTATTCCATTTTTATGATTAATGAAATGTTGTTAATTATCAAAAAAAAAAAAAAGATCCTCTCTAAACTTCCGTTATTTCTAAATAAGACCCTTGCTATAAAAGCCAAGGGACTCATTCAATATTAGAGAATCTGACTTTCTTCATATAGCAGTATGCTTTGTTTTAGTTGAATGTATTAGGCAAGTTAGATTTGATTTTTTAAGTATTTGCACAGTGTTCAGGTTGGCTTAAGCACAAATATATGATTGAAGTTGTGATTGTGCTTATCAACCCGAATTAACCTGACCCAAACCAACCCGAAATTGTAGTTTGGCTTGGATTTAGGGCTTAGAAAATAAAATCAGTTTGGTGTTTAGTTTTCATAGTTCGGGTTTCAAATCGGGTTGGGTTGGGTTTGGGTCGACCTTCAAGGAGATCGGTTTAGGGTTGGGCTGAGTTCAACGCGACCCAAACCGAGCCGAGTTCCTTAGAATCCATGTGACTTGCTGGTGGTTACAAGTATCTGAGGTTGAGCCTAAATCATATGGAATTTCTGTATATTGTTAGTTTTTATATGCTAAAATATTTATTTTAAAATAATTTTTTTGTTTTTTGTTTTTCTTTTCATGAAACATTATTTTTCATTATTTCATATTTCAATCCTTATAAAGCTCCATTTATGTTTCTGTAGTAGACCTTAAGTGTGGGTTCCACACTTTTAGCAGTTCATTTGTGTGACATTGTTGGACTTTTGGAACCTTTCCTAAATTCGCTTGGGTTGGTCTTCGAGTAACCAGCCCTTAGTTGCATGCTTCTAAACTGACAAGTTCCAATTCATTCATCTTTTATGAAGACTGCTTAGTTTTCTTCATTAAGGATAGCTTTGATTTCTTTTCCTGAGTTTGTTCAATTGTTTTTCTTTTTGTTTCTGGTTTTTTAATTACAACTTTGGTTGGATCCAACTTCATAGTCAATAACCTCAACAATGATACAAGTATCAATCTTCTACAAAGTAGAAACTCACAAAAAAGTAAACAAAAATAAATTAAAATTAGCAACTCTAGGATTCACCTTTTCTCTCATTTGCCCATTTGTTGGTTTAAATTTGACAAATCATATATAATGACACCCCAAGTTACAATGAAAAGAGGTCATATAAATCACAAATGATTTTCTAGGAACATTTAAATTCAGTTTTTATTTAAATCTTTTTTTAATGATCTCTTATTCACACAGGTCAAAAGCACCTAATGGATTCTTGGGTTTGTTAGATTTTGTTGAATCTTGCAAGTAGCTCACAAAACAAATTGTATTTATTTTTTTAATAAGCTTACAAAAATATTATGTTTGTTCTTCAGAAGTATTCTTTCATGCTTTTTTATTTCAATGAAGTCAACACCTCTACATTTGTTTTGCATATACCCAGTAAATTGATATGAAATCTGAATGTAAAAGCTATATTTGCATTGCAGGGTTTTGCTAATTATCTTATAGTATGTATCTACGTGACGAGAATAGGCATGCCAGTTTATTACAAACAAGCTATTGCTTGGATAGTGTTAAATGAGGAAGATGTCAATCATTGCTTGGCTTTCCTATTCATGAGTTGTTGGCCTTTGTGTGAAAGGAACCACAAATAATACTCAAAATGCTTAAATTTAGAGTTAATTTGTCTTTTATTAAGATATATTTCGGCACTAAAACACTCCTGATTATTTCTTCTCAGATTCATGGTGGGATTCTAAATATGCTGTTTAGAACGTCATTTATATAATGTTCTTATATGTTTTGATTGCATAATACTTTAAAACTTTCTCAAATAAGATGGTTAACAACATTAGATATATATGTATTGTTTGATGGCCGACAATGGAAACCATTCTAAGTGGGTTGTCCTGGAACGATGGGGGTGATCACTCCCTCATGTTTAACCCCATCATCATGGAAATTTTTTTGTAGGAATGTATAACCTATTTCTACAATATAATATCAGGGATTTCCAAGTATGACAAGTGGACCTACATTATTTGAGGCAATGAAGCCCATCCATCCGCAACTCCATCCACCCCTAGGTCAAACTCAGTTGGTCGGTTCATTTTTTATGTAATCGAATAATGGGCTTCATATGGTCTCGATTCATTTTGTACGTAATGAATAATGGGTTGAGTCACCTCTCACCAGTCAACTAGAGTTGGCAAAACACGACCCAACCCGCAATCTGACCCGACCCGACTAAACGGGTTGGATCCGACCCGTTTATTAAATGGGCTGGGTTCGGGTTGAGGTTTTCTCGACCTGTTGGTAAACAGGTCGAACCTGACCCAACCAGCCAAACTCGTGTGATCCGTTTATTATTATTATTATTTTATTAATTTAAAATTAAAAATAATAAATAAATAAATTTTAAATTTGGTTGGCAAGTTCGACCCGTTTTCAGGTTGAGGTTTTCCTAACCCGTTAGTAAACGGGTCAAACCCGAACCAACTTGTTTAAACCTCGACCCGATCCCGATCCAACCCATTGCCACCTCTACAGTCAACCAATGAAATTACACCGTATCAAGAGATGCCATACAGACATACTTTGTACACTTTGAATTGCTTTACTTAATGAACATATAGCATTACGCTCAAATTATCTACTTATTAAATTATTATGTAATCATATTGAGACATTATTTACATATTATATTATATATTTGAAAAAATAATCTATATATATATATATATATATATATATATATATATAAAAGTAATAGTTAGTTTATTTTTTAATAAAATCTCAACCGTTAAGGATGGTTGGTACTATTTCAAGGTCGGCATAATAGAATTCTCCTTACAAAGATGCTATTATGAAGAACAGCCATGGTGTGCTAAGCTATGACCTTCAACCTATCAGGATAGCATAAAACGATCCCATCCCCTCGATAGACTCCCAGAAGATCATTTTCATCCTTACCATTAAGCTTTTGGATTTCCCCAGATGGAAATCACTACAATATTCTCGACTTCCACAGAAAGATGCCTATCAGTTGTTATAAATACACAAGTTCTTCTGAAACACTCTTGGTTCATTCTATATCCTTCATTCCTCGAGCAAAAATGGCTGTAGTACAAAGAGTCTCCTTCGCCGGAAACGTCAAGGTCACCGACAACGCCTCTGTTGCAGATGATGAGTGCGGATCCTCTGTGCTGAACAACCCCTAATGGACGTGTGTTGAGAGACTGCACTGAGGGGAAAAATGGTATTTTTGCCCCACTTGACATGCTTTATGGGGCAAAAATACTATTTTGCACCTCGGAGCTGTCTCTCAACACACGCCCATCACAGGCGTGTTCAGCACAGAAGATCCTTGTCTGTAGATGATTGGATGCGTGGCGTACATTCGAGCTTCATTAAAGGACAATGTGTCATCGTAGGGTTGATCTCTGAGAGGATGCCCTATCCCATCAGATCAAATACCAACAAAACCACCATATTATTGCATCGACACCAAAGTGTTTGATACTTGAGTTGTTTTACAGACCTCATTCCACAATCCATAACAAGTTTCTTCCACGACCTCTTTTTTTTTTTTTTTTTTTTTTTTGGTATTTAGTTTATTGCACGACCGCAATGTGATCTTCGTTGGAATTGACGTCGAGGACGATATAAAGAAGCTTACGAATGAGTATGGGATTCGTTGCACCAGTGCTTGCTCGGATATTCGTTAACTGCCTATCTGGTGTGGGCCTGTCAAGCCTACTCATTATTTTCCAAGGCCGGGATTGAAGGATATTGCTCGGAATGTGTTGACGCTTTATATGCCTCGTGTAATGGGAAGCAAGGGTACTTGATGAGAACCAAATTGAATATGCTTGTATTGATGCTTATGCTTCTTACAGGATTGGTCACAAGCTACTCGTCGAACAAATAAAACCCAAAAACAACCCTAATCGAACCATAACAAAGTGTACAAAGCATCATGAATACATGTTAGTATGAGAAAAGTTGCCTTAGCTTTTAGTGTGGAAAGAGAAAATTCAGGTTGTTTTGCTTTACACTTCATGTAAGACCACGAATTGATTGAGGGAGATTGAGGAAGAACTACATGAATTGCTTAGACATGTTTCAGGCCCATAATTTTTGTATAGAATTGGTCTTTTCGTTATTGGCACTTATCCCAAGATTTCAATAATCTATAACAAAAACTCATTTAAGGCTGTATTCGTCTTGGCTTATATATGTGCTTATTTTAGCTTATAACTTATTAAATCACATTCACACACGTCAATGGACCCATGACAAGTGTGCAGCCTCTGCTGCAGTGTCCCATTGGCTTATATAAATGCTTATTTTAGCTTATAACTTATTAAATCACATCCACACACGTCAGTGGACCCATGACAAGTGTGCAACATCTGCTGCAGTGTCCCACGCTCCATGGATCATGAAGATGGAATGGAGTTAGCAAACCCAGTACTGAGAAATCTCTCCACATATTTCCCAAGTATATCCACATCCAAGTTCACCTATTGTCCAACTTTCTTCAAAGGAATCACCACCTTCTGCCGAGTACAATCAATCAACATGAAATTAAACCAATGTTCTTCATCAAGCACCTTGACTACAGTCAAACTGGTTCCATCCTGAAGATTGTAAACGATTCGGATCATATACCTCAATGATGCACACAAATCTAAATCTGCAGCAGAAAATCTCTATCGAATGGGATAACGTCTCATGTCAGAATATGTGATTACTAGAATCACATACAATGAATCCACGCTCAATCGACCTAGGGCTTTGTATGGAACCCCAATAGCAAATCCAGATCTCTGTAAGAAGAAGAGCTGAAGAGAGGAGAAAGTTCTCTATAGCTGGACTCCCAAAAATGTGAATTCTCTTTTGGGTAGGGAGGAGTCTTCTATAAATAGAAGACTCAACTCAACTCCTCCTAGGACTCTATCTCCTAATCCAATTAGGAGAGAGTTATCCACATCCATACTTCTAATCAATATGGACGTCCCAATAAGTGGGGACCCTGGGTCGGCCCAAACGGATCGAGCCAACCGGGCCGACCGGTTTTGATCTAGACCGGTCCGGTACCAACCGGTCCCGATCCTTTAAACCTTAAAAGGCCCTGCATACGGATGAGGATGTTTCTAGGGCAATCCAATACTCTTTGAATCATAGATGTCAAAACACCTAGCCGATACCGCCGGTCTGGTCCGGTACCCGGTCCCCGGTCCCGACCCTTTAATTCTTGGAAGGCCCCACTGACATTGGTGAGGAGGCTTCTAGGACAATTCAATACTCTTTGAATTATAGATGTCAAAACACATAGCCGCCTAGCCTGTAACCAAATTACTCGCCTAGGCAACAAAATTATATTGGTAATTGGACATATAATGGCATACTTAATAATAAGTTATACGCACAAATCAGTATGCCAATATAGATTTGGTAACTAATAAGCTAATAGAGTTACAAAATGAACTATATAGTAATAAAGAACAAATTCATACAAATTTCGTAATTATATTAGTAATGGTGATGACGGATTTGTAAAAGAATAACTGTATTAGAAGGAACCAATTACAACCATTAACCAGAGAGTAAGGTAGGAAGTCTATCTCAAGACAGCCTAAACTGTTGCGCAGCCGTTCTGTCAAGAGCGTTCTTTGTCAATCTTTAACTGTAGAGAAGACAAAAGAAAGGGGTAGAAAGAAATGAGAGATTGCAATAACTGAGGAAAGGGAGTGAAAACAGTTACAGAGCAATAAAACCTCACAGGTTTTGAAGATTTTTCTTTCTCTTTCAGTTCTTTAATCACTGTTGTTTCAGGGTTACAAATTTCTGGTTTTTTATTCAGACCTTCGATCCTCTTCAATGGAGGATGGGCACTGGTATTTGTAGAGAGTTTCCCACTCTCAGTAGGACAAG
>JAUPMG010039963.1:0-14296 GCA_031762675.1 Pachysandra terminalis | reverse complement strand
GTGATAAGGAGCACGGACATCCCTTTGGCATGCTGATGCCATGATACGGATGTGTTCCATAAGCGGGTCCACGTTTATACACGGGCACTGGTTTCGCGGTTGGTGCAGGGTGTATGGTGGAAAGGATGTCAAGGGCTGATGAATCTCTAGGAAAAGCGAAACATGGAGATTGCACCATAAAGCTTTTAGTAAGATAGTTTCAACATGAGCCGAAGGTGAAATCTTGGAATCTGGCTATTCCAAGTGTATGTACTTTCTATGGTGGAGCATGACTGTCGGTGTAGACAGTGCATTGTCGGTGTTGACAGTGGTGCACTCCTGCGAGGGGATGCAGGCACTCCGACGAAGGGGTGTGGACGGCGACTGACCATTTCTTTTCTCTTTGGAGCACTCTGGAGAGGGGGTGCGGTCGCTCGGCGAGGACAGAGCGGAGCAACACTATGACTGTCGGTTGATCACCCTCAACATGGGTGGAGGGGGTGATTGTTGGGTTTTCCACCCGTATAGTGGTGGTGGGACCCACCATGTGTGGTGGGAATAATGTAGTGGTGGAAGATCGAGTTTTTTGGGAAAGACAAAGAACCTTTTTGGGGAGACAAAGAGTCTTTTTGGGAAGACAAAGAGGTGGATAAATTTGGACTGTTTTTTTTTGTCTTCTTGTTTCTCTCTTCTTCTATATAAACTGCTATGCTTTGTAAGAAGAATATGGGCAAGGATATGTGAGGTCCTCCTTAGGGCTAGGGCAAGAACATGTGAGGTTCTTCTTTAGGATAAGGGTGTATCTATTGTAGTTGAGAGAGCATGTGATGCTCTTCTCTGGGGCAGGGATGAATTCCTTGATGTATTTCTCTTGTAGTTGAGAGAGTGTGTGAGACTCTTCTCTGGGGCAAGGGTGTATTCAAGTGGTGTAACTTGAATGTAAGGTGCTATGGGTTGTAGAAATATTCTCATAGTGGAATCCTTGGTTGTCGTTTGACAACGGTCGTGGACGTAGACCAGTTTGGGCTGAATCACATTATCTCTTTGTGTTTATGTGATTATTTGGTGTGTATTTCCTTCCCGTGTTAATTTTTTTGTCCAAACTTCTTTTTCCGCATTAAGGATCTGTAGGGGAAATCGGGTATTGATTTCCCAACATTTCTATCATTTATGCATAACAAACACTAGGATATTGAAATACTGAAAACCAGGAAAAATTCATCTTCCATTATTTCTATATTTTACACCAGTTAGGCTCCTCTCTCTCTCTCTCTCTCTCTCTCTCTCTCTCTCTCTCCTCTCTATTCCATTGTTTACCGATGATCGCAAAAAATAATCTCATATATGATGTCCGGCCATCTATTGTTCACAATGGAAATTGGCATAACCTTGGAAATACTGTTTAAAAACCAGAATCGACCAGGCTAATAAGAAGTCTGTCAATATGAGCAGCCCATATTCTATTATAAATCTATGCATTCCCAAGATAGATGTTACGTGTCTAACCGTTGTTCTAAAAGCCACAGGACACCACGCTTTTGTAGCTGACGTCCACGACGGCCCACTCTATCGACACTGATCCACCGGTAGTCCTTTCCTTATTGGCGGCTCCACTCACCTATCAGTATTCAATGACTTAACACCATGCCCATACATAATACTAAGGCATTTTAATCCAGCCTATAAGGTCGCCCCTTCCGTAGGGCTGTAAGCTCGGCTCGGGCTCGTAAAATCTGGACAAGGCCCGGGCTCGATAAAAATTTTCGGGCTTAGGCTAGCTCGCTAGTTTTTTCAAGGCTCAGGCTCGGCTCGACTAGTGAAAGCTCGGCTCGTGAAAGACCAAGAGTTAATTAATTCTGGTTTTTAAATTTTAACTTAACTATTTAACTATTTAATAAATCCTAGCTTTACAATTAATTAAGTAATTGACTCATTAAACACCCCCATTAACTTTTTTTTGGAACTAACACACCACTAACTTTTTTTTGGAACTAACACATCACTAACATGTATTTAATGATTAATATATATATATATATATATATATATATGATACCTATGACACATAAGTTTATATATCTTATATAAGATTGAGCCGAGCTTTAACTGAGTCGAACCTACCTAAGCTCGGCTCAGGCTCAGGCTCATTAAAATAATGAGCCTCTTTTTGGGCTTGGGCTCGGCTTGCGAGCCTAAATATTGAGCTCAAGCTCGACTCATACGAGCCTAGCCCGAGCTAGAGCAGAGCGAGCTCCGCTCATTGACAGCCCTACCCTTCAGTGACTTAAACTCGTGACGTGGTGCCTGCTCTGATATCATTTAGTTAAACACTTAAACATATAGTACAATTGCTTGCGTTTTGTCCTTACAGAAATTGGATGCTGGATGTATGCAAGCCAAAGACAATCAGCACGATTAAGATTGTCATTCCTTCATGCAGTACTGAGTCAGGAGATTGCGGCTTTTGATATCGATCTAACAAATGGAAAGATCATCACTGGAGTAAATAGCCATATGAGTCATTCAAGACGCAATTGGTGAGAAGGTATACTCTTACAAATATGTTTATATAATTCCTTTGCTCTCAAGGAAAAGTTAAGTTGCATTCCCTAAATGAAGAACAATGCTTCATAAGTAGGAGTTGAATGCGCCTGGAACTCAAAAAAAAAAAATACTGTTATCATAACTATCGCCAACTTACAAATCATGTTGAACTGAATTGGTAAAAGCATCAGTTAGAAGTAATGAATATACATCTAATATAACCTTTAACCCTCTAATAAGAAGATTGAATATACTAAGATACGTTTTGTAATGGTACTGGAAAACAAATCGTCTATGGCC
Source organism: Pachysandra terminalis (assembly GCA_031762675.1). Lineage (NCBI taxonomy): Eukaryota > Viridiplantae > Streptophyta > Magnoliopsida > Buxales > Buxaceae > Pachysandra > Pachysandra terminalis. The sequence continues at coordinate 11,473 of JAUPMG010039963.1, read as the reverse complement.
AACCCTGTGGGATTAATGTGGTGCCAACACGTGGCACAACAAACCTAACGCTTTAAGAGTGTTGGATGGCATGAGATAGTTGGTTCCCTTTAATGGAACATAAACGCCACAGGGTTGGCCATAGAAAATTTACTTCCATGGTACTGTTTAACTAAAAATATGGGAAAGAAAATCGTCTGCAATATTTTCATACAATATTTCTGAAGATACCAGTGGTGCTGCATGCAGACACTAATGTTATTCTGGTTAAGGTGGAAGCTAGTTCTAGGTTGATTTGTCTTAGGGTTCTAAAATGATCAGTTACCAGTTTCGTTGATGTTTCGTGCATGACATGATGTGATAGGAAAAATAACAGGAAAATATCATAGACGATTTGCTCTCAAAAAAAAAAAAAAACCCTAAAGCAAATGTCTCTCTTCCAAAGAACAAGGTATTCTAAAATTTGGTAGGCTATAGCTACTATTAAATATGATGAAATCCGATTGAAGTATTTTTCGATGGCCTTTTAACAAATCATTACAAAAAACTCGTTTCTTATCTTATGGTTACAAATGGGTTGAAAATCTTTCAAGTAAATCTATATATATATATATATATAATATATTTTTTTTAGGTCTCAACCACTTGGTGTCCCCACACCCACTTAGGTGTGGGACTAATCTATGTTAGGGGCGGAGCATTAAAGGTAAACCCCTGGCCACGAGTGCTTCTAGTGGGATTCGAACTCCTAAGTAAATATATTATATGAACATGGTTTACATGATCTATCCATAATCAGCTTTGTAGGGAAACAACTTGATTCCTAATACCAAGTTAGTCATAGAGTAACCAAATCCACTCTTTAAGTGCTTTAATAAAAATTCAGAAGAAAATTAATCTGAAGTAAATCTAGAAACACAAAATTTAATTTGAGTTTCTTTTCTCATGACAATTGGGCCATTGTCTGTCAAGCTTCTCTACATTCTTCGCTGGAGTCTTAATTGCTTTTATTTGCTGCTTGGAAGTGGCCTTGCTTTCCTTATTGGTTGTTCCATTAATTATGATGATTGGAGCTACTTACAACGAAAAAAACAAATTCCATTTCCACAAGGAGGATGCTTTACTTGACGGAAGCTACATCTGTCGTGGAACAGGTAATTAGGGTTTGGATTGATTCAAAATTTGTCTTTAATTTATCAACCATGATTTGTTTCAAAATATTTATCCTAATATTCATATCTAAAGTTGGACCTATTATTATTATTATTATTATTTTATTGGGGCGGCCTAATGAATTTACGTCGAGCTATGTCTTTTAAACGAACCTTTTATCCTATATTAAACAACCAACATAAATCTTTGTAGGGTGTAAAGATCATTATATATAGGGATTATCTCCACACATTTCAGTTAATCAATTGAAGGAATCAAGAGCATATTCTATTATGACTTTGTGTTTTATTCTTTTATTATCAAGATCTCCTTTTAGTGTTAATTATCGATATCCAAATTGATTAATCTTTCCTTTTCCACCATATTCCACAACAATATGTTCTCAGCAATTATATTTCAATCTCTAAATATATTGGTTTCATGTTTTACAGACAATATCTCAGATTAAAACAGTACTTGCTTTGTTGGAGAGATTTCTGCAACAAACTCCTTTTGGGAGTGCATGAGGAAACAGTTAAGTATCAGCAAGAAAGAGGCCCTAATAAAGGGAGTTGGAATAGGTATGTTCCAATGTGTAACCTTTTGTTCTTGGGCCTTGATCGTCTGGGTTGGAGCTGTTATAGTAGTTGCCAAGAGATCAACTGGAGGAGACACCATTGCTGCAGTAATGAGCATTCTATTTGGTTCTATGTATTTAAATTTTTTTCAAGAAGTCAGTATTGCTACCATTCCTTTTGTTATGATGAGATTAAAATGAGTCCTCTTACATCATACAGATCACTAACTTATGCTGCACCAGATTTGCAAATTTTCAACCAGGCAAAGGTTATTGGAAATGAAGTTTTTCAAGTGATCAATAGGAAGCCAGTTATTATTTATGAAGCAAAAGGCCAAATATTGGATGTCATAGATGGAAACATTGAAATACAGGAAGTATACTTTGCTTACCCATCTCGTAAGGACAAATTGGTTCTTCAAGGGTTTTCCTTGTCAATTCCAGCAGCTAAAGTGGTGGCCTTAGTGGGTAGTAGTGGATGTGGAAAGAGCACTATAATTTCTCTAATGGCAAGATTTTATGATCCCTCTAGAGGTTTACAACTCATATCCCATCTCCTTACTAACATTATACTCATTTAAATATGGATGGATTTGATTGTATATTGTTAGCTATAAATATTTGTATACCGTAGGCTATTGTGTCACATACATATACACAAAACTGGTAACCTATTGTTTTGGTCTTGTTAGCATAACAACCCTAAACCACCTTTAACTGCAAACCCTAGTTCACCTTAATCCTTAAACTACCCTAACCCATAAAAATTGGAAGTGTATATAGGTTATAGGTCATGTGAGTATGTGGAGCAACAACACATGGATATTCACCTTCCTGCAAACATATTTTAGGAAAAATATCCGAAAAAACCCTGAGAAATAATTGTTTATCTAAAAAAACCTATAGAAAAATTTATGTGATTATGTGTTAAACCCATTAATGAAAACTAGATCCAAATAAGCAAAAAGTAAACATTCTGCTAACCACATTAACCTTTGAAACTTTAGAGACTAATGTAACATATAAACCCTCTTCATATTCTTTCATTAAGTGTTTTGTTTTTCTTTTTAAACTGAAATATCTATTATACCTATAATCTGATCCCTGTCAAAGGTTATTTTAGTTCATGGAGCATATTTACCTGCCAATAAGAAGTATGTGATAAGGGGTATTTAAGTTATCTAAAGGAATCCATTGAGAAATAAATTATTTCATGGTTTTAGGGAACGATAACTGGTTTTAGATATTCTTCCCATATTTCAAGTAATGTTGTCATATATAAATGCATGCACATTTGAGGATAGTTAGTTCTTACATATACTATGCACATATGAGGATGCAATATGATATATGAATGAGGATAAAATTAATCTATGAGAAACCTTGTAGGAGAGATTCTCATTGATAGCCACAATATCACGGATCTTGATTTGAAGTTTCTAATTAAGAAGAAACATAGGAGCTGTTTCACAAGAGCCGTCGCTCTTTGTTGGCACCATCAAAGATAATTTGAAGATTGGAAACATGGATGCAGATGATGAACAGATAGAGAGTACAGCAATAATAGCGAATGCACACTATTTCATATCTGAGCTTCCAAATCAGTACTCAACAGAGGTAAGCGAACCTACTCGTTCATCTTACTAGTACTTCCTACGTGTAAATAGACACTATATCTGACCTTAGTGAGAGAGTTGGTGTTACCTACTCTTTTGGGCTTGAGCTTTATTCTCTTTGTCATTAATTTTTGAAGTCAATTTGTGAGGATTTATATATTAGCTCTCAACGAAAATTGATTTGTTGGAAATATTTTGCCTAGATCTTTTCAATAATATTCATAGTCATGTAGTTTTATTAAATATATTATTTGATTCCCTTTACTATTTAAAAGTTAAAATTTCCAATTAAAACTTGAAAATAACATAGGACCTAGTTGAATCAATATGCATGAAACCAATCAAAAAATATATATGATTGGTAAACTTTCATTTCATAGCATCAAAAACCAAAAAGAAACTTCTTGCCATAGGATTTATTTAAATATATTCATAATAATATTTTCTTCCAAAGGAAAAGAAAAATAATTATAAGTTTTATTTCTTTTACACTTGTAGATAACAAAATGGTTTCAGGTAGGAGTAAGGGGTCCAACTCTCAGGTGGTCGAAAGCAGAGAATAGCAATAGCAAGAGCAATTCTAAAGAACTCTCTTATTCTTTTGCTTGATGAGGCCACAGGTGCACTTGATTTAGAGACAGAAAAGTTGGTACAAGATGCCCTTGGGAGGGTCATGCAAGGAAGGACTGTCATTTTGATTGCCCACAGGATGTCGACAATTGTCAATGCTGATATGATTGCTGTGGTTCAGAACGGAAGAGTTATGGATACTGGAACCCACTCTGAATTGCTAGCCAAAAGTAAATTCTATGGCAACTAATTTAACCTGCAGAACCTCTCCTCAAGGTCAGTGTACACTAAGAGCTTACCTTGTTTGCTTCCTAAATCACTTTAAGAAGTAAGGCATGTTTAAACTAAATTATCATGCTGAATTTAGCAGGGATATGAATCCAATTGAAGAAACTCCAAATACTAATTATCAGATTTCTAAGCAAGAACTTGAGCAGCCAAGGGAATCTAAAGAGCTCAACAAGCAGCAGATGATTGACACACCCATGCTCGAGACTCATAATAAGATAAGAGAAATTGTTCTATTCTTCAGAATTTGGTTTGGACTTAACAAAAGAGAGTTGGTAAAAATTGTTATTGGCTCTTTTGCAGCAGTTGTTTCTGGTATCCCAAAGCCTTTTTTGGGTTCTTCATCATAACAATAGGTGTGGCATACTACAAGGAAGATGCACAAAGGAAAGTGAAATGGTATTCCATGATTTTTTGTCTAGTAGGATTACTTTCATTAGTCAGTAATACCTTACAACATTACTTTTATGGAGTAGTTGGAGAGAAGGCCATGACAAATCTTTGTTTTCAGGTATTGAAAATTCAATCGTCGCAAGTTTATTTTTCCTTTAACTCTTACTTCTATAAGGTAGGTTACATCAGGTTTGGTTTTGCAGTTATACTAAGAAATGAGATAGCTTGGTTTGAGAAGCAAGATAACAATGTTGGCTCGCAGCAAGATAACAATGTTGGCTCGCTTACCTCTCGGATCATCAGTGATACTTCCATGACTAAAACCATAATCTCTGATCGAATGTCTGTAATTCTCCAATGTATATTCTCTATACTGATGGCAACAATTGTTAGCATGGCTGTTGAATGGAGAATGGGCCTTGTGGCGTGGGCTGTTATGCCTTGCCACTTCATCGGTGGTTTGGTACAAGCCAAGTCTGCAAAAGGATTTTCAGGTGACTATGCCATCAATCATTATGAACTAGTTGCGCTCACTTCTGAATCTGCAACCAACATCAAAACAATTGCTTCTTTTGCCCATGAAGAGTATATACTCAAGAAAGCAGAGTTCTCTCTTGAAAAAGTGACGAGAATTAGTAGAAGACAGAGTGTTATGTATGGGATAATTCAAGGAGTATCTCCTGTGGCATGGGGTGCACAGAAACAGCCTTTGCAAACACAGTAGCAGCAATTTAGGCAGTGAGACTAGCGAGTGTGCTACAATTGCGGGAAACCGGGCCACGTGTAGCGGAATTGTAGACTTGCGGCGAGGACTGATGGTGGTAGACAGGCTCCTCCTCAGCCAGTGCAGAGTGGTAGGACCAAAGCCATGGTGAGTACATCATCAACACCGAGAGATGACCGTGCATCTAATGCGATTGTCGAAGGTACATTACACTTATTTCATACCCCAGCACACATACTTTTTGATTCTGGAGCATCACACTCATTTATTTCCAGTAGCTTCATGCTGTTCTTGGGTTTACAATCTAACGTATTAGAGACTCCGTTGAATGTGATTAATCAAGTAGGAGGGATAGCTACTCTACACTTGGTATGTCGTGCCTGTGTGGTTAGAGTAGGAGACCTTAACCTAGAGGCCGATGTGATTGTACTAGACATGATAGATTTCGATGTAATCCTCAGCATCGATTGGCTTACTCCCTATCATGCCAGATTGGATTGCTTTGAGAAGGCTGTGGTCTTTGATCTCCTTGGGGGTAGACGACTTACGTTTCTCTAGACCGAGAAGGATGTGTATCAGACAGATTTCCTATGTACAGCGGATGGGGGACAACAGTTATCCTTGGAGGATATACCCACAGTCCGAGAGTACAGCTTGGTCTTTCAAGAGATTCTGAATTTTCACCTAGGAGGGAAATAGACCATGGTTTTAAATTTCGCCAAAATTCAAGTTGGTGGTACGAATTTATGGTGTAATTCACTGAATTCCCCCATTTACACCATCTCGGCGAAATGTGGCGAAATTTCACCGAGATGGTGTAATTTCGGCGAAATGGTGATTTTTATTTATTTATTTGCGTTTGTTGAATGTAAATGAATTTCCCCTTCCCAAAAATTTGAAAATAAAAGGGTTGCAAACCCCTGATTCTTCCATTCTTTCGTCATTTTAAACACTTTTGAAGAATCTTCTTCAAGATTTAAGCTTCGGGTGGCTTATTGGAGTTCCGTTCTTGAGCCGACTTGAGGTAAATCTATTTTTTTCATGTTTTGCCTATAAAAATTTAATCAAATGACTTCAAATCATTATACTACATGTAACCACACACAATCTATCAATGGGTGTTGTTACTTTGATTTTAATTTTCATACTATAATATATAATTTTATTTATATATATATATTCATGGTTTGTTTAACGCTTTGTTGTTCAATTGATCATCGATCCATGACTCTATGATGAATGATGATCACTTCACTTCAAGTCTTGCACTTGATTAAATAGGGTCCTATTTTGACTTCTTTTTGTGTATATAAATGATGAGCCATTTACATGTGAATTTTATTTTTCCCTTACAAATACAACTACAAGGTACTCGTCTGAGTGCATCATACTTGCCTAATTACGTGTAAATGTATATGTATGCATGTGTTTTTGCATATTTTAGGTTTTTTTAGGTGTATTTTAACCTCATTTAAACCCTAAAAAGAATTGGAATCAAAATTCCCCTGAAAAATATACGTTTCCCCATTTTTTTCCAACCTGGCAAAATATTACACCAAGCCGGCAAAATATTGGCGGCATGCCGACGAAATTTTGCCAGACAGTTCTGGTGAAATGTTTGCAAAATCGAAATTTAAAACCTTGAAATAGACTTTGGTATTGAATTGGTGCCCGGTACTTCTCCGATTTCACTTGTGACCTATCGGATGGCTCCAACAGAGTTATGCGAGTTGAAGGAGCAACTAGACGGATTGAGTTCGCTTGGCTTCATCAGGCCGAGTACGTCTCCGTGGGGTGCACCAGTGTTATTCGTAAAGAAGTAGGACGGATCACTTCATCTCTGTGTGGATTACAAACAATCGAACCGAGTCACAGTGAAGAACAAGTACCCTCTGTCTGATAGATGATTTGTTTGATCAGCTGCGAGGAGCTCAGTACTTCTCCAAAATAGACTTGAGGTCAGGATACCACCAGTTGAGGATCAGAGAGGAGGATATCCACAAGAAGGCATTTTGCACTCGATATGGACATTACGGGTTTGTAGTGATGCCATTTGGGTTAACGAATGCGCCGGCGGCATTCATGGACTTGATGCATTGGGTATTCAGACCTTATCTAGATCGGTTTGTGGTGATCTTTGTATATGATATTTTGATCTATTTGAGGTCTACGGAGTAGCACGACGAAGCATCTCAGGATTGTATTGCAGACACTATATGAGCACCAGTTGTATGCCAAGTTAGAAAAGTGCGACTTCTGGAGGGATGAGGTGAAGTTCCTTGGGCATGTGGTTTCCAGGAGTGGCATCTCCGTGGATTTGTCGAAGGTTGATGCAGTTATGGGTTGGGAACGACTGAAGAATGCATTAGAGATCAAGAGCTTCCTTGGTCTGGAGGGTTATTACAGAAAATTCGTAGTGAAGTTTTCCACCATAGCAGCACCTTTGACCCGACTGACCAGGAAGGAGGTGAGATTTGACTGGGATGATCAGTGTGAAACAGAGTTTGAAGAATTAAGGAAGAGGTTGTCTAGACCTGTAGGTTGAAAGGCCTACGAAATAAGTTATGGGATCAGAGTTAGTTCCATAAGGTCGGCTGGACCTTAAGTATTGTACACTCGTGAAATCTGTACATGGTGGCCTTCGTACCATGGGTTAGCGCTCGGAACGAAGAGGGGGCTACCGGTTGATCCTGGTGACATTGTCCCGAATTGATGGTTATTATTGAAGCTGCAATGAGGGACACTTAACATAACATGTAATCATAGACATTTCATAACTTTGCATTGTATTCATTGTTTGAGCATCCTTAGAGCATCTGAATGAATTACATGCATCACACCCATCTCATATTAAATTGATGTATATTTCCATACCTTTTATGTTGTTTTATCATGAGTATTTAGTATCATGTATGATAATGAGGATTGGTGGAAAAATCGTGCTTACTGGGTACCCAAGCTCACGCAACCTTTATGTTGCAGGTAGAGCAAGACGTGAGTAGGTTGAGGACAATGCTATTAGTTTCCATTTTAGAACTTTGATTTATGATTTTCATATTCTGCCAGTTGTCTAAACTTTGTTTAGAGATTTCAGTATGGAATTTGTAATAAGGCTCTTCTGAAGCCAGTTGACTAGTTTTTATTTCATGGGATATTGTACTTAGCTTCCGCAACTCTGTTAATGAATAAATTAGTTTTGTTTCATCTCTTGTCTTGGTAATGATATGGTAATCCGCGGTTCAGAAATGGACCCCGCATAGGGAGTTGTGTTACCTAATCTGGGGCGTGACAGATACACTCCAAATCACTACAAATTGTAAGCACACGATGTACTTACCTTGTCGATACCTTCGACAAATGTTCTTGCGCTTTTAGTGTTCAACAACCTTCTACTTGAGCTTGCCTTCTTCTCCTTGGCTTTGATCTTTCTTCTCCTTGGCTTTGATCTTCTCTTCTTTCCTCTTCTCTTCTCTTCCCAGCAAAACAACATAAGAGTGATTAGGGTTTGCTTTGCGAAGCTAAAACCCTCCTAATCTCTCAAACAAATCTCAGCCCTTAGATCTAAACCATCCTTAAGGGAAGATATCAAAACCCTAGAAGCAAGCTTCAGTGAGGGAAAGATAAAGTGTGTGCACATGCAATCAACTTAATTGAGTGTTCTAACCAATAAAGAGGATAAAGTAATTAACTCATAACTCCCTATATTATCAGAAATTACGAACAAGCCCAAAACACAAAGAAAAATTTTAATCGTTAAAATGACAGTTAGCAATAAAATGTTATGGGTAGAATTTTAAAAAGTGGAAATATATATATATCTGTTACTAAAGTGGAAACAGATATAAAGTTTCCACTTTTTAAAATTCTACCCATAACATTCTATTACTAACAGTCATTTTAACGACTAGAATTTTTCTTTGTGTTTTGGGCTTGTATATATATATATATAATATATAAGAAAACGATTCTTAAAAAAAATCCCAACCAATCATATTTGAAAAGTTTGATTTTTTAATTACAAAAATTCACTTAATAACTATTTGTGAGACCCATTTTACTTAATCTCTATTCGTGAGTCTCATTATGATAACAATTTAGAGCTTTTAATTCACTTAATCTCTATATTTGTTAAGAAAAGGATTTAGAATTTAAAAAAAAAATAAAAAAATTTCTAACCATTCAGGTTTCAGAAGATTAATTTTTAATTAAAAAAATTAACTTAATCTCTATTTTTGGGTCCCAAGATAAGAATTTAGAGTTTTTAATCTACTTAATCTCTATTTGTGTTAAGATAAAAATTTAGAATTAAAAAATAAAACCAGCTTAATGTTTATTTGTGGGTCCCATTCCACTTAATCTCTATTCGTGGGTCCCATTAAGATAATCTCTATTTGTGTTAAGATAAGGATTTGGAATTAAAACTAAATAACTTTCTAACCAATCAGCTTTTAGAAGTTTTATTTTTCAATTAAAAAAATCAACTTAATCTCTATTTTTGGGTCCCAAGATAAGAATTTAGAGTTTTTAATCCACTTAATCTCTATTTGTGTTAAGATAAGAATTTAGAATTTAAAAAAATCAACTTAATCCTTATTTGTGGGCCCAACTCCACTTAATCTCTATACATGGATCCCATTAAGATAAGAATTTAGAGTTTTTAATCCACTTAATCTCTATTTATGTTAAGATAAGAATTTACAATTTAAAAAAAAAACTCTCTAACCAATCAAGTTTCAGAAGTCTAATTTTTTTAATTTAAAAAAAAAAATTAACGTAATCATTATTTGGGGCCTCATTTTACTCAATCTCTATTCGTGGGTCCCACTAAAATAAGAATTTAGAGTTTTTAATCTACTTAATCTCTATTTGTATTATTAAGATAAGAATTTATAATTTAAAAAAAAATATGTAACTTAGATCACTTGTAATTTACTTATCAGTCTCTCTTTGAAATATTGTTTACGTGATCTATGTTGGATTCATTCTCGTTTAGTTTGTGGGTTTTGTTGGAAATCGTGAAAAGAGAGTTCAAGTTTAAATTCAAGCTGCATCATTAATTTATTTTCCTTTTTTCTTCTTTTCGGTTGCTGATACTTTGTATTTATTTCTTTTCCGTCATTTTTTTCTGCAACAAAAATGCCATCTATGTTCGTCATTACATAAGAATTCAACAAGGTAAAATCCCCAATCTTTTTTATTGTGTTTCATGTTTTTTTCGCCATCTAAAGCTTTATTTTCCTCTCTTCTTTATATTCACTCTCCGTCACCTTCACTGTTCTTCTATCCTAGTATTTTCTTCTGGGGTTTATGGATTCATGAAAATGGGGACGCCTTTCCTTTTCTTTTTTTTCAGGGTTTTTTTAAGGAAAGGTATATGCACAATATGCTATTGATAGTTTAGTGCATTGAAAAATTCTTTGTATGGTCTGATCAAACTCTAAAGAACTTATTAAGATTTAGTGATTTTTTTCAACTTAGAAGATGGATTCCCAAAATTCCCTTAAGACAAATTTTCAAAATTTCAGTTTTTGCCCAACCCCTTTCACCCCACCCGTAATCCCCTAATCTCAATCCCTTTGTGACGGCGACAACCTCCGACGACGCCGGTGAAACACCCCATTTCCGGCAGCACCATTTCTCTGACAAACACCTCTCCCTTTAATCTTGTAATTTCTTTCTTTCTTCTTCTTCTCTTCCATCTTCTTCCTGTTCTTCTTCTCTTCCATCTTTTTCTTCTTCTTCATTCCTTCTTCCACCGTCTGTAGCCTCACCATCGAAAATCCATTTCTCCATCTGAAAACCCTCACCAACAATCTCCATTCCTCCATAAAAAACCCATAGCAGTACCCCCTTTCATCACCACCTCTATCGCACTCCCTAAATCGAAAAGCATTAAACACATGTAATCTTCTCCTTCGGGAAAAATCGAAAACCCCATCCAAGTTTTTTTTTTTTTTTGTTTTTAGTTTTGGAGCAAATCAGAACTCATCCTCTTCGATTCGTCCAAGCTCGAACCCATCTTCCTCGAGCACAAAGAAATTTATGCCCCTATTGTTAGGCCAAAAATTGATATTTGACCAACCAAATTTCATTCACATATGTGAGCTCTTAATGATGTGTGGTGTAGACCCATTCAAGACCTTAGGTCTCTTAATTATATCATATATTTAAGGA
>JAUPMG010039932.1:2653-14298 GCA_031762675.1 Pachysandra terminalis | reverse complement strand
TTAAGGATCGGAAGGGGACGATCCATGATTTTTTTCTTTTTTTTTTTTAATTAAATGCGGCCGAGAACGATCCCGAGCCGGGAACCGAGTTTAAACACTATGACTAGCATAGGGAACATGAGCCATTTGTTTCTTCTCTTCCTCTGTCCCTGGACAAAGGCCAAGATGTAATGAGGCACCCTTCTTGATAGGAGTGTCGATGGGTTTGGCATTATGCATTCTGAAACGTTCAAGTACCTTCCTTATGTAAGTCTCCTAGGACAAACAAAGAAGCCTCTTAGCGCAATTCCTGTGAATCTTAACACCAAGCACGTAGTCTGCCTCACCCATATCCTTTATCTCAAAATTGAAGGAAAGCCACTCTTTAGTGGCGACAATCATCTCCCTATCACACCCTGCTATCAATATGTCGTCAACATAAAACGACAAGATAAGAAAGCTTCTACCATGATGTCTAACGTACACACAGTGGTCTTCCTTGATCATCATGAAACCAAACTCTATAATGGCTCAATGGAATCAAATATAATACTGCTTGGACGACTGTTTCAAGCCGTACAAGGAGCGTTTGGGTCTGCAAACTCTACGTGAGTGCCTCTCGGCCACGAAACCCTCTGGCTGATCCATATAGATCGCATCCAGTTTTCCATTGATAAACGCAATTTTGACATCCATTTGGGAGAGTTTCAAATCTAGATGTGTGAAAATAGCTAGAATGAGGCGAATGGAGGCAAATCTCATTACAGGTAAGAACGTTCCTCGTAGTCTACACCCTCTCTTTAGGTGTAACCTTTCACCAAGAGACGAGCCATGTATATCTTTACACTTCCATTTGCCTTGCGCTTGACCTTTAGAACCCACTCATTTCCAATGGTTTTGAGTCTAAAGGGAAGATCAGCAAGTTCTCAAACTTGGTTCTTTTCCATGAAAGTCATTTCATCTTGTATTGCCATCATTCATTTCTACGAAACAGGTGATGATAACGTCTCCTGGTATGAACCAGGTTCATCATCATCAAGTGTGGCAGTCATGAACGACTCACCCTCTATCGTAAAACGACAACGAGGAATCTATGCACAACTACTCCTACGCATGGGATTGCTAGAATCTATGTCCTCTGGGACACTCCCACTGGGCGGTAATCCACTCCCAATATTCATAATATCCGTAAATCCATAGGATCCTGTTGAAAACCGACGTTCTCATTGATGTTTGGATATGGGTGATCTCCACTAATCCCAACTCTGGCTCATTCATCTCAAAGATCTCCAGATTCATCCCTGATCTCTTCTTACTTGGGAAATCATCCTCGATGAAATCCACATCACGTGACTCAATTTATGTTAAACTCCATCGGTTTGTTCACGGACAAAGACATAGCCCTTAAAGTGCTACGAGTATCTAAGAAAAATGCACTTAAAGGCTCTCTTGTCTAGCCTCCCTCTCTAGTGGGAAGGCACATGAACATAACCTGTCGACCCCAATGGCCTCATGTGAATTAGGTAAGGCGCTCTGCCTATCCATAACTAGTATGGTGTACTAGTAACTGACTTCATAGGGACAAGATTCAAGATGTAGGCTGCAATCATCAATGTGTCTCCAAAAACTAATGGGTAGGAACGCATGCGCCATCATCGACCTCACCATGTTTAACAAAGTATATTTCCTTCTCTCTACGACACCATTCTGTTGAGGAGTGCCTGGGATCGTCAATTGTCTACAGATTCCCTTTTCTTCACATAACTCTAGAAACATGTCAGATAAATACTCACGTACTCTATCGGTATGGAGACACTTCATGAGTTGATCCAACTGGTTCTCGACTTCAGCCACAAAGCGTCTAAAGCAATCTTATGCTTCTGACTTGTGGGAAATCAAGTAAACAACTGTATCGCGTGTAATCATCGATGAATGTGATGAAATAGGACTCTCCGTGGTGGGTCCTACCATTGACTGGTTCACATATGTCAAAATGAACTAACTCTAAAAGAATGTTTACTCTCACTGCCTTACCAATTGGTATCCGTCTGTAATCCACGAACCCATCTCGCTCTCTGGCTATGTGTTTGTTCGCTCCAAAATTTATAATCCAATCAGGACTAGAATGAGCAAACAAGACATCAGTGCAAACCATGCAACACAAGCTAGAGGTTGGGTCAATTCGTCCCTGCTTCTGCTCAGTGCAACGAGCGAAGTGTCCGACCTTATCATAGTTGTAGCAGATCACCTTGGACACATCTTTCTTTTCATCTTGCTTCCCTCTAGGGCGCTTAGTACCTTTGTCTGTCTTAGGCACTTTCTCAGTTGTTTCCCTATGTTGGGGCGCCTTACCCTTGCGCTTGTGCCTAGACCTTGATGTCTTGCGCTTCGTCGGTTTGGCTAAGAGCGCAGTGTTGTTAGACCTGGCAGTCTAACGCTCTGTCTCGAGCTCAAGTTGGTGTGTCAAATCGATGAACATTTTAATGTTCTCGTTGTGCAACATTGTGAGCGTCATTTGCTCCCACGAGTCAGATAGGGATCTCAAAACAACGAGAATCTGTTGCTCATTAGTCAGGTTGTTCCCAGCGGCTTCATATCTCGTATCATAGACGACATCTTCCCTAAGATGCTTCACCATGCTCACGCTGGGAGCCATCTTGTAGATCTCAAACTTCATCGTCAATGTACGTAATCTGGTGCCAATGTACCAGCGAACGCGAGTTTTAGTGTGTTCCACATCTCAAGTGTGATCTTATAAACCTTGAATTAGCAAATGAGATCATTGTGCATACTACTCAACATAGTAAAGCGTACACAACGATCCTTCTTTGCCCAAGCCTAATAGGCCTCCATATCTCTATGATGTTGGGCAGTGGTCCCCTCCTCAAGGTAGACTAGGCTATGTGATAAAGTCTCTAGGGCCTCAGACTCATCAAGGAGATATTGGATCTTCCTATGCCATATGTCATAATTCTTATCATTCAATTTCTCTCGTTTGTTCAGGTCAGCTACTATATTCTTAGCGGTCATATCACTACAATTAATGTTACACATTTAATTAGCATCTCATATACACACATATTGGTATTTTGCATCATTATTTATGACTAAGCATTAATATTTATCTTTTATTTATCAGATAAAAGACGCACTAGACCATAGGTCATAATGTATAATCATCACCAATATAATAAAAATTTAATACTACTGTCAATCCCTAATATGCAAAACCCATCTAGGAAATTATTTAATCACAACTAGGATTTTATTCACATGTTAATCTCGTATTTATCATGCAAATAAACTAATTAAAAATCATGCCACATTACTCTAACATCTCATATAAAAGGGAAAAAATTTAATTGAAATTTAAATAAATTAATTCTGAATTTTCTGGGTCTCCTTCGCTTCGGTCGACCGAAGAGGGTTCGGTTAATCCTTCGATCGACCAAACACGCTTTGGTTCAAAAAAACAATAAATTTGTATTTTGCTGTCTGTAGCTCCTCGGTTAATTGAGGGGTTCCTTTGGTCGACCGAGGAGGGCCTTCGATTGATCCTTCGATCGACCAAGACTTCTTCGGCTGCAATAATAGCAACTCGGTCTGTTATTTGTTCTGGGCTTGTTCGGACGACCAAATAGTCTTCTTCGGTCGATCGAGCCCCTTCGACCAATCGAGAATCCTCTTTGACCGATCGAAGGCTAGCTCGTCTAGTCTTCGATTTGCTGAACGACTGCTTTGGTCAACAGAGCAGCCCAGTTCAGCTAACCAAAGGCCGCGAATTTGGGTTTTACAAAATCTGATTTTAATCCAATTTAAACATACTTTAAATCTCTTCGATCCAACATTTTTTAGGTATTAATAAACACTAATTAGCACCCCCAAAACAATGATGATCCCAACGTATGCTTGAACAAACAATCCTCTCTTGATCATTGATGCAACCATGCATTGTATGTGTTGTTTTCTGTAAAACAACAACTAGGTTGCTTCTTAAATGAGATTTCTCGACATACCTCAATCCAATGAAGACGAATCACAACGGCTCTCTATCGAACTGGAACTGGAAAACCCACACTGGAAAACATCCAACGTCGGTATATGTGATTACAAGAACTATGCACAGTAATACCCACACTCAAACGACCAGATCTCTGTATAGGAATCTAAGCAATCCAGATCTCAAATGAGGAAGAAGAGATGAAGAGAGAAGAGAGATTCTCTAGGGTTGGAGATTCCAAATTTTATATATCATTATGGGAGGTGAGGAGGAGTCTTCTATGTACAGAAGACTCAACTCAACTCAACCTAAGACTATCTCCTAAACTAAAGGAGAGAGTCAAACCACACTTGGTCTCTCACCAAGCATGGACGTTCCAATTTAAAGTGGGGACCCAAGTCGGGCCAACCGGGTCAACCCAACACAAAATCCAACACATTTTAGTCGAGCCTGCTACTTCAAATGAAGTCCATGCAACCAACTCAATGGCCCATCTTTTATCCTTCTGTTTTATTTCATTTCTAAAAAATCAATAACCGCACTAATTTCAATAAAATGTTTTAACAAAGGAAGTAAAATCCGATCCCCAAAATATTCATCAGATAGAGACCAAAAGACTTCATCAGAGCTAAATGAACCCAAACCATGTATTTCGAGGTCCTGAAATCGCCATGCTGTGGAACAACGTTACTAGTGCCCAAATTCTCAAACTAAGGCAACCCAAAAGATCAATAGCCTCTAAAAGAAACCAGATGAAGTACATTGCACATCAAAGTGCCCAAAACATGAGAAATTACAGATATCCAAGTCCTCAAATACAACCTTAAGTAACAATAAAGGTATATTTTACAGCAAAATAACCAAACCCATGAGATTTCAAAAAGAAAGTGCACCAAAAACAATCTAACCAAGTATCCTATCGTTCATTCCAAACATGAAAAACGAAACCAAAGAATTGGAATCGGTGAGAGCATAATACCTCCCTCTCGTGCCTATTTTTATAAGAGTGACCTTCGTCTGTGCCTGCTGCTCAATAGCAATAGCTGCCTTGGTCACCGTGAGCTTTCTGCCATGATTGGAACGTGGGGTCTGCAGGCATGGAAGAGGAAACCCAATGGCTGAAAGAGACCGACACATGGTGATGTTCTCCATTTCAGAAGAACGGAGAGGATGGAAAGGAAGAGAAGGTGTTTCTGGTGTTTATTTGCTGAATCTCTGAAGATGGATTTTGAAGGAACTACCGATTTCGATTCAGATAATGTCCTGTCAGTGACCAATCACAGGCCAGTAAGATGAGTTCTTTAAGGGGAATTACATAAACCTTGCTTTGATTGAGGTTTGGTAAAACCAGTAACACCAACGGGGTTGGCCCGAGTGGAAAGGGCTCGGGTGGCTTAAGCAAGTGGTCTCGGTATCGAGTCTTGTGGATACAGCAAATCTTGTTGGGAGAGTTTCCCGCTTTGGCGCCCGACCATACCTCGGAGGAATAATCCTGGGCAAAGCTTGGGATACCTTGGGAAACCAAAAAAAAAGTAAAACCAGTAACAATGCAGGTGCATTGTACCGGATTACCGGAATTCAATAATTGTAATTAAATTTTTTTTATAAATGAATAATAAGTTCAATAGATAAAATAAAGAAAGAATTTTTAATATCCTTGAGCTAAATACCATAAATGATAAGTGAGATGTAACCTTTAATTTCCTGATGATGTATAAATGCTAGGGTTGTGTAAACGTCAAATGCTAGGGTTGTGTAAACGTCAATGATGTTAGTCTTCTAATGATGTAAGACTGTGATTATGCACTAGATGATGGTCTTATGAGCATACGTGCATTATAACATAAGTGTGTTGAGTACCATGTGAGGTATGATGATTGTATTATTAGATCATGAGAAAAGATCTCATGTGTTTGCTATTTTAATTATATGCATTTGATCATGATATATTACGTTAGGTGTGACTTGCAATAATTATGGGCCAAATAATCTATAGTGAAAGTGTGTGTAGCAATGACCTAGAGGGAGAATGAATAGGTTTTAAAGTCGATATGCAGAATTATGAGCCAAATAAAACCTATTTAGAATATGTTATAGTTGATTAACAAATATGCCAATACAAATAAAAAAAAAAAAAAGCTCACGTGTTAGGGTTCCTATGGATGCATTTATAACGAAAAGTAAAGGTGCAAGCAAACCATCAAAAATGAGATATATAGTGGTTAGGCACTACGGGATATATCCAGTACCAAGGTCACGCCCCAGATCCCATGACTCACATCCCTAGGTGGGAAGGCACGAATCACAAGGTGCAACCTTCGGGATCCATTTTTGGATTGCAGATATCATTACGAACAAGGCATGAGAAATCCCTCATTTTAATTTATAAAATTCAGAGTAACAATTGCAGAAGTAAATTACTAACAATTACATCAAAGTGTTTAACTTAACAATATCAAAGGCTTCAAAAGAGCCATACATCCAAATAAAAATAAGCATAATGTCTTAATCAAAGAAAAAAAATGAAATCTAAAGTCCATCATACGTCCAAGTCTCCTCGTCTGAAAGTACTATATCAATCTGCGTAGTCATAAAAAAAACTGCTTCAGTATTGAATACTAAGCAAGCATGATTCAATTATAATACAATGACAATATGATTAGAAAATCATTCCAATAAGCCAGTAATACAATCACACAATTTAAACAATAGCATGATATGATATGATGGATATGAATGTGAAAAACAATGCTCTAATATGCTCATCCAAGGAACACAATATGATATGCAGGAATGCACCTATGATCAATGTCGAGCTATGTTTCCTTAGGATATCCAGTTCGGAACATGTGTTCTAGGAACAACCGGCAAGCCCCTCGCGTTGTTCCAAGCGTTAACCCATGGCACAACGGCCACCATCTTTTATCTTTTGTAAAACTTTCAGCCTACGAGGAAATAGGCAACCTGAACTCCTTTTTTCCAAAGAACACCTAACCTTTCAACAATCATAGCAAGAATGCTTATCCCAAGGAATCCAAAAGATGAAATCCCGTGAAAGCTATTTATGCGCCCATACATGCAAGTAATCCAATGGAAGACATCATGGTCATTCCTATGATGCTTTCAGTTATTATTTACATTCTGGTCATCCCTCCACCACACAGGTGGGAAATCCATCCACATCAGTGGGAAATCGATCCACATAAGTGGAAACATCCATCCACATAAGTGGGATATCCATCCACTACGATAAGTGAAAAATTGCATCCACTGAGTATAAGTGAAAAAGTCACAAATGGGTTCACATATATGTCATATATATCTTACAGGTTTAATACTGTCAAATTTGTGTTTTGTGAAATTGCGCTCGATCCCACAGAAACTGCGCTCGATCGCATTTTCCCAGAAACAGTGTTCTGGTTAATTTCAGCCTTGACCTACAGTCACTATTTTGGCTATATCTACTTAAGTACACAGAGGAATTGTCGTATACTTGTTTTGTTAAAATCTCAACTCAAAAAGGATATTAGAAAAAACATCCAATAAATAAATAAAAATATGTAGGATCAGTGTTGTACTAGATGAATACAAAAGTTTATATGCTCTGTTTTCTGGGTTTCTGGTATGAACATAGGTTCAGTAAATAATTCATAACTCAATCAATTCTTCATGAAATCAGTTCAAACCAATTTTGTTGTGTTCCTAACGAACAAAGGAATCTAAATAAAATATAAAATAATTTATACAAATAGTTTACATGTGTTCTACAGTCAATAGTTCCGATTAATACACATTTTGTAATTTTCTAGGTTTCAAGAGAAGTATTTTAAGCATTCAAGTCTCATACGAATTCAGATAAGAACATGCTAGTATTCCAGGCATAATCAATTATGATCTGAAACATTCTAGTATTCATATAAAAACATGCTAGTAGTCATGGTATTTTACTAATGTAGATAATCTAACATAAACAGTCCAGATTTTCATATCATTATGAAATTCATTTTCTGTAATTTCTACTAATCTCAAACATGGATATAAACATATATATAGTTGATAAATTAATCTGTAAATTAATAAATTCTAATCATATGATCACCGTAGAAAGCTGGATAATCTACTTACTTGGTATATGTTATCAGAATTTTCTGATTTTAGCCTATCTTCTTCCTTCCTCCTCTTCACTCTTATTTCTTCCTTCTTCCTTTTCTGCAGAAACCACCCAAGGTTCATCTACATTCCTAGCCGTCCCCCCTATCCCCCCTCTTTGTATTCTTAAGACAAAGCTTGTCTTTCATTTCCTAGGTTGAGTTAATAGGGTACTTAGTTTAGCTTAGGTGGTTAGCCCATTTAATTCTTTTCTTTTTGTTGGTTTCCAAAGGTAAACTTATTGACTAAGTTTTGGCTAATTCTAGAAGTTTGTTGTACACGTTTTAAGCTAGTAGATGGAGTTTCTAAAATTACAGTTATCACCTTTTAGTAAAGGTAATAACACTTCAACCCCTAAGTCAATATAAGATAATTGTAAATATAGCCCTAAACTTATATTAATTCAATTATAAACTAGAAAATTAAAACATTAATTGTTTTTAAGGGTTCGGGTCATTACACAAGGGCACTGATCGATCGCCGGTCCCATGGATTTTTTGTAAGAGCTCGAAAATCATAAGTAGGAAATTATTTTAATAATAAGGGTATGATGGTAATTTAATAGGATTCTAATATGAACTATATGCTTAAACACTTACTATATATGTGAATTTTAAATTAAGTTATTGTATAAAGACTTTTGTATGATCACATATTATAGTATAATCTATTGTTTGGAACTTAATTAATTAGTCTTGGGCTTAATTTAAAGGAATTGGGCCTATTAAATTGAATAGGGTTTAAGTAATAAACCATGGGCTTTAATTTAATTAATTAATTAGCTTAATGGGCTTCTTAGTCGTGTGATGGTTAACACTACGATGGAACTTGTAATAGTTCTGGTGAGATATGTCTGCCACATTCGGCAAGAAGGTAACTTCTGGCAGACAATTATCTTTGGCGATTATCCATTGATCAACAATAGCTTCTACTTAATCCAAGCTATAAGGAAATAGAGGAGGATTCTCCCACTTCCCTTTCTTTTGTTGGAACGAAGAGAAGTTAACAATATCCTTCTTTTCGATGGACTGAGTCGTCAAGGTAGTAGCTCACTTCTCTTCTTTTTCTCTCTTGGACTTATCGGCCTCCTTTACCGACAACGTCATTCGGTAAGTGGCCTCAAGGAGCTGAGTGAAATTTCTGATGTTAAGGTTCTCTACGTGAACATGGTAATCACGACCCATGCCACTAATGCAAAGTTGAACCAACCTCTCTTCACTCATAGGTTCATGACAGTCTAGTGCAATGGCATGAAACGCTTGACATACTCGACGAGTCCTTCACTCGAATTTTGTTGCTCCTTGCTCAAGTGAACAAGGGTAATCCTTTCTTCGAGGAAGAACTTTCGAGAAAATATACGTACCATCTCCTCCCATAAGTGAACGGAGTTCGCGGGAGGTTGGAGTATCAAGTGTATGCCTTCTTAGATAAAGACTTTGAGAACTCTCGGATCCATAGCTCCTTGTCAATAGCATATGCACCAAGGGAGTCCATCAAACAGCTGACCTGCTCTCTGGCATTTCCTATTTTTCCATTGTACTTGACGAACTTCGACAGAACATAACCTTTCGAATAATTTTTTTTCAAATGTCGACCGAGTAAGGAGAACTAAAATTACAAGCTGCATCGTTATCTGGCAACAATGCTTTTTCACGCCTTAGGAATGCGTTAACGTCGGCAAGAGACATGTATTCGTCCATCTTAGGTGATTCTAAATTGGCTGCATGATCAACTTCTTAGCGTGGCTTCTCTAGCACATCATCAGCAATCACATGTGGTGGAGGAGCTTGGCAAGTGGTGGCAATACTCGCAAAAGCTTCAGCAACACAGTTGTTCAACTCATGAAATGCACTCATAATCTGATTTAATCAGCCGAGGGATTCACTTGGTTGGTCATATGCTTGGTCAGGGCACGAGATTGTGACTCGGTCACTTCTTCGTTTTCGTCCACCGGGATGTTCGGCGCCTGGGACTCTCCTAGAGCGTTAGGGTCACAATGTGCATAACGCCACCTCTCCCTTTTTGAAGGATATGAACTTGGCGAGATGAAGGATGAAATATGTAGTATCGAGCCTCGATAAAATTAAGGGTGAAATATGTAGTATCGAGCCTCAATAAAATTAGGGGTGAAAATACCAAGTATCAAATCTCACGAAACTTTGGAAAAATGATCTAACTCCCTAGTAGAATCGTCCTTTAATGTAGGTAGGATTTTGGTGAACACTATCTACGTAGGTCAAAGATACTCACTCGTTCTCCCATGTGTCTCAGGGTTGAGGTAGTTAGATTCGATCAAGGCCTAAACCGCTATGATATGACCATTCCTGAGATGTGCTTCTGCCAAGAATGGGGGAGCGGGTTGAGAATGTGTGAAAGGTAGATTACGGCTATGACCCGATGAAAGGAGATACTCAAGTTTGGACTGACACCGCCTCAAGAGTTTCCTTCAAGGTCTTTTCAACTACTCTATCTCTTAAATACGTCGGAGAAATCTCTGCAAAGATCTCCTAAGTTTGAGGCTAAGTGTAGAGCACAACGAAAATGACCAGTCTTCTCACTCTAACACTTGTTCTCTCTCCCTTTGGCTTAAGCCCTGTGCAACGAAAAATGACCAAAGTCTTCTCACTCCAACACTTGTGCTCTCTCCCTTTGGCTTAAGCCCTCCTAGGCTTTATATAGGCCAAGGGAATCTCTAGGATGGTGACAAGTGTCACCATCCTTCTCATTTGTAACCACAACTTATTAACTCACCTCATTAACATATTAACAACCATATTAAAACATAACGATTGAGTTAATGTTTGCTATAATGGTCAATTAAATACTCTCTCATTAATGGTAACTTAGTTATGGCAACAAAGAGACCGTATCTCATCGTCACTCGACTTCGTCAAATAGTAGGTTGACATGCCAAGGTTCAGCTTGACTGCCGACGATACCCGTGCCCGTATGCGCCACACCTTAAGGATGCCAGCCTGGCAGACTCTCGCCCAGGACGGATATCTCCCCTAAAAAAAAACCTGCAAATCATAAACACATAATTAGTTAGTTATTTATCAAAAAGAAATAATAATTAGTCAGTTACTTAACCAATTATTCATAAATTCGAACGTGCTGGACACGATCCTCACTTTGGTCATCTCATTCCATGCTGGGGATTCATTCATTCAAATGTCGAGCATTTTTGGACCTCTGGAATGTCAAAAGGGGCGTCGGTACGAACAGGTTTTGTATCATGTCGGGTCTTTCTTACCGGGGTATGAAAAGCCCAGCGGCCCTGGCAAGGCTGGGCGCTTGACCATTTGACATGGGCCAACCCCCCCCCACATTGCTAGGGTTGGCCGGATCCCGGGCATCCTCCCCACATTGCTAGGGTTGGCCGAGGCCCGAGCATGGTTGGATGCCTAGGCCATTTGGCCTGGGCACCCCATCTTGTCAGGGTCAATCGGGACTCCGAGATGGGTGGCCGCCTAGCGCGCCCCTATGCCGGGGTTGCCTAGGTGGTCAAGCACCTTAG
>JAUPMG010039912.1:0-14300 GCA_031762675.1 Pachysandra terminalis | reverse complement strand
ACATTCCAACCCAAATTACATGTCCATTCCATACATTCACATACACATACGAATTTCTACACATTCCTAGCACATTTTATCACATACACATACGAATTTCTACACATTCCTAGCACATTTTATCACACAAGATTTTCCTACACTATCAAGCCATAAATCCATGAGATGTTTACACAAAAATTAACTATATGTTCCTATTTAACTGGGTAACAACCAACCAACCAAACGAATTCTTCATTTCAACATTATTTTCCCTTCTTCTCTTTCATTTCAACCATTTAAAACCCTAAGCAAAACTATTTAAATCCACAAACATATACTTACTAGCGTCCACGCGCGAATCCGGCGACAAATCGATTCTCCAACCCTCTTCTTTTTCTTCTCTTTCTTCTTTCTCTCGAACAAGGTAAACACTTAGGCAAATGGCAAACCTCACTAAAGAGAGTCTCTCTCTTCCTCTCTCCGTCACGTGGCGACATCTGAACAGTCCACTACTCTTTTAAGTTAATCCAAACCACTGGATTTAATCACTTAGGTGTTATTAATGTGATAACAAGGACACGCACCCGGATTTCAAACACGAATAAATACTAAAATAGCATAATAACAATCAACAAAATAAACACAATATTAATACTAAATAAAATGACAAATAATTATAATATTAATTTATATAGTCACTAGTTTGAATCATAATGCGGTTGTGACGACCCAACCGACACATATATAATATTTAAAACAGAATATTACAAAATTACAAAAAATATTCTTCTTGATATTTCGAGATGTTACAAATATAATAAAAATAAAACTACTATTATACCCCTAAACCCCATATCCTATAAAGTTGGATACATATATATACCTCCACAGGATTGAGTATATCCGTATAAAATTCATCAGGTTATCTTCATCAAATTTAGAGGGGAGAACATCCCGGTTGCCCAGTAACATCAGTCTCTACATAAGAACACTTAGTACCTCTCGCCATCTTTTTCTGCATTCCTACATGCATGACTCAAAAGCGTACTTGCGGAAGGTGTCAGTTGGGATAATGTTAAAGTCTTGTGGCGTCGACAAGGCTTTAGATCTATCTCCGCCTTTACTGAAATAAAAGAAAGGTGTATGACGGTTTGTGCCTTGATTGAGATACAATGTGCTTGTCTCGGTCGCCATGACTGACCCAAGTTTATTAGGTTCACAGGTCTAAAAGGGGTGTACTTAGAGTTGGCAATTTTCATTCTAACCCGTGAACCCGCTCAACTTTGAGCGGGTTTGGATTTAAGTTTTCAACCAGTGAATCGGGTTTGGGTTGAGTGTTTTCGACCCATAAATAAATGGGTTGAGTTTGAGTTAACCCATATAACCCGTCAGGTTATTATACTATACTTTTTAATATTTTAGCATATCAATTATATATATATAATAAACCGATTCTTAAGAAATAAGATCTCTCAAGCTTTTTCTCTCATAATCTTCAATTCTTATAATTTTGAATTTATCAAATACAAAATAATTTTTTAACCAATCATGTTTCAAGATTATTTTTTTTTATAATTTTGAATTTAAAAAAGGATAAATTCCACAAACCTCCATTGAGGTTTGGTATAATACCCAGATACCTTCCCTATCCTTCTCAAAAGTACAGATGCATATCTTCTACTATCTCATTTCGGATATGGACATCCTTTACACCAACGGTACTAACGGAAATTATAAACTTTTACATGTTTTAGATTATTTACCCTTGTATTTAAACCTTCCACACCCACCCACCCCACCCCACCACTTGGTGTGTGTGTGTGGGGGGGGGGTACTAGTGGTGGTGGTGTGGAAGGTTTAAATACAAGGGCAAAATAGTCTAAAACATGTAAAAATTTATGATTTCCGTTAAGTTCCGTTAGTGTAGGGGAGGTCTATGTCCGAATGGGGATAATAAAGGGGATGTATTTGTACTTTTGAGAAAGATAGGGAAGGTATATGGGTATTATACCAAACCTCAAGGGAGGTTTGTGGAATTTATCCTTTAAAAAATATAAAATAAGTTTTTAACCAATTATATTTCAAGATTATTTTTTTAATAATTTAAAATAATATTTTTTTTAAGTATGGGTCCAATTTCCTAAGCATTCCATCTTCTCTTTCCTAATATATAGAACTCCTCTCATTGTTTCTTATTAGAACTCATAGCACGTCTCTCTAAAATAGAAACTTATCCCAATGCAACTCCTCTAAAAGCGGAAGAATCCATTCGATTTTTTCTCTTTGAAGTAAAGAAATCACTCCTCTCTTTGAAATCCACTTCTATTCATTTCGGCTGCTCGCTGTTCGGTTTGTTCTGAGCCATAAGGTAAATCCACCTTCTTTCTCGGAAGACCACTTCCATTCACTTTGGCTGCTCGCTGCTCGGTTTACTATGAACCATATGGTAAATCCACATTCTTTATTATTTCTTTTTTTTTTTTTTTCTATGAATGAGGTTTGCCTTCCCAAGTTTTTCTCTTTTTAAAGTTATTTCTTTTTTCTTCTCACTTAGGATTCGAGAGAATCCACCACTTTGGTTCAATTCAATTCGGTTGGTTCTGATCTATAAGTAAAATCCAACTTTATTTTTTATTCGTATTAGTTTGTTCTCAGCTTCTTGAAGTTAAAGTGTCTGTTCTACAGTTTAGTTTTTTATATATGGGTTAAAGGTTTTTTTTTTTCTTCTAAATTTTCTGAGTGTTCCTATATGATGGAACATTCAAATTACCATGTATGACTGTATCTGGCAGTCAAAGTGACGGTTCTAATTACCGTGCATTGTATGTTGGCTCTTGATGTTGTTCACGACTGGCCCTTGCATCAATTGAATGTTAATAACGCTTTTTTACATGGTGATCTCAATGAAGAAGTTTATATGTGAATACCTCATGGTTGTTCTCGAGAAGGGAAGAATCATGTTTGCCGCTTAAATAAGTCCTTATATGATCTAAAACAGGCTTCAAGGTAATGGTATGCTAAATTCTCTAATGCATTCAAAGATGTTGGTTTTCTACGGTCCAAGGCAGACTATTCTCTCTTTAGTTAGATCATTGGATCCAAGGCAGCATTTGTCCTTGTCTATGTTGAGGACATTCTTATTACTGGAAATGATCAACATATTGTTGCCTGTCTTAAAGACTTTCTCCACAACTGATTTCAACTCAAGGACCTTGGGCCCCTCAAGTATTTTTTGAGCATCGAAGTTGCTAGATCCAACCAAGGAATTTTTCTCAATCAACAAAAATATACCTTGGAGATCCTTAATGATATGGGCCTCATAGGAGTGCGAATTGATGATTCCCAATGGAACATCTCAAACTTAATAATAGTAATGGTGAGCTACTTTCTAATCCTAGACAATATCGACGACTTCTTGATCGTTTGCTTTACGTCACTATTACACGACCAAATATCATGTACTCAGTTCGCATTCTTGGTCAGTTCATGAGAACTCCAAGAAAGCGGCATTTGGATGCTGCCACTCGCCTCCTCCGATACCTTAGAGGCACACTTGGACAGGGACTTCTTCTATCTTCTTCAAGTCCCTGGACTTGAACTCTAAGCTTATTGTGATTCTGATAGGGCCAGTTGTCCATTGACTCGTCGATCAATCACTGATTACTGTACATGGCTTGGGAACAGTCCACTCTCATGGAAATCCAAGAAACAGAATACATTTTCATGGCCCTCTACTGAAACTGAATATCGTGGAATGCCGCATAGCAGGTTGTGAGATTACTTGGCTGAAATATCTATTTAATGATCTTGGTGTCAAACACCCTCAAGCCATGGTTATGTTTTGTGATAATAAAGCTGCTCTGCACGTTGCTTCTAATTCCGTATCTCATGAGCATACCAAACATATCAAATTGGATTGTCATATGATTCGTGAGAAGATTCAGTCCGGCTTGATTTGCACAACCTATACTCAATACATTGCAACAATTAGCTGATATCTTTATCAAACCATTGGCCAAAGATCAATTCCAAACTCTAATTTGCACGTTGAGCATTCTCAATCTCCACACAGGAAAGTATTGAGAGGGAGAGTATTGGGAGTGATTCACTGATCCTGTATAGTTGTTATTTCCTAATTTGCTTCTTAATTACAATTAATCAATCCTTGTACATAAGGGATTAGATCCTAAGGGATTAGATCCCTGTAAAGAAATCAATATGAACCCAGGACTGGGTTCATATTGAGCACAAACCCTTTAATAATTTAACCCTGAGAACCAATGCCCAGTGACATTCATTCACGAATCGTCCAGGCTCGGTCCGTTCGTATTACGAAGCCTAATTCAATTCATATGTACAAAACTGAACCGATCTGACACCACTGCTCGTTTGCAGTCTTAGCTGTTAACCATATCAATTCCAAAGCAACTCCTGTAAGGTTGGTTGTAAGCCTGTAACTTTTTTTGTCTGAAACTGCAGAATAAAGATTTCTACTACATGAAAGGAATTAAGGCAACACAGCACAGGCAGCTTGAAGGTAGAAATGAAGTAGACAGACAATACTGTACTGATCGGTTGTTTACCAATACTCTCTATTGATGAACCATATGGAATGGAACTACACGTGTGTGTGAGATAATAGGTGGTTACAGAGACACAATAATAGGAATAGTCTGAGAGGTAGCTGATGATCAACAGGGGTATTCGCACATGCATTCAAAGAAGAAAGAGGCTGGAGGCTTGTAACAGAATCCTTTGGCTTGAGCTCCATGTTTGTTCAAGCATTTTAACTGGCACTCTGATTCTTGGGGGCATCCCAACCAAGCTTCTTGACAAGCTTCCACCACTTTAAACATCATCATCTGATGATCAACTGTTCAATGTTACAAAAATAAAACCCATGATCTGCTCTGATCCATCTCACAGTAGTAATTAAACAGGAAAAGAAGATTTGAAGAACTATGTAAATAATTACAAAAAGAAGTAGAAATGGGTAAGTTAAAGATACCTCTGATGGAAAAAAGGATGAAGAGGTAGAAGGAGAGAGAAAGCTTGATGATGACCATCTTCAACAAACAGAGATAGAGACTTCCATGTTTTGGGGTTTACTGCTCTCCTAAAGATGTAGAGCTGTGTCCCTTTGAGCTGTTTAAAACTTTGAAGCTCTTTTTGATATTGTCCACCATTTGGCAGATTTTCAAAGTAGCAAGTGTGTGTCATGCATTGTAGGACAAGGAGCCATGCTAAGAAGCAAGGTATTTTTGGTGTAGCCCACTTTTCAACCCAACAAAAGGACAAAGCAGACTTGCTTGTCCACCCTTTTTTCGTGGCTGTTTTCAATTTATAACACTTTTTTCTGAGCTTTCAAGGATAGTAGAATCTATTGTGTATAATTACCACAAAAAAAAAGAAAAAAAGGATCTATTGTGCATCCGTGAACATAAACATTATTTGTCGAACCAAGTAAATATATATCTTGTCTGTGCTTTATTTATGTTTCATCTTGTTTATCTTTCTTTTTTATCATCTAACTGTATTAACTCAATCTAACCCGAATCATCTAACTGTATTAACTCAATCTAACCCGAATCAAATTGCTGAATTTGCAATTTGGGTAGGGATGATTTAAATTTATGGTTTTCCATTACAACTCAATTTAGTTTTCGGGTTGCCGGAAAGTCGATTCTCGATTTGATTCGGTCAAATTTTAGGTTAATTTTTACTAACCTCAATGTAGCTTTAAAAAAAAAAAAAATAGTTTTGGGTTGATGTAAATCCGAACCAAACCAAATCGAGTTGCACCATTATGAATGGGCACAGAAAATGTCTAAACCAAAACCTGTTAAACAAATATTTTCTAATTTAAATGGTGTCGTAGTGCATAACAAATACCTTGTCCATATATAAAATTATTTTCTGATGGCATGCTCCATTGTTTCTGTTGTTATGTGGAGATTAATGCTATTGAGGCAACCAGAAAATATTAATGATCCACTAGCATTGGAATGCCAGTCGAGCTCGACGCTGAGCTTGCGGGTGTTGCAGGAGACTGCACCCCCTGCCTAAAGGAGGGTGCGGGGGACTAGGAGTATAATAGTCAATTTACTTCTATTATATTTAGGATTAATTTCAGGGTTTTATTCATACTTTCGTGGCTACTCTTTGTAGCGCATTATTTTGAGATTGGAGAATAGTAGAGCTGGATGTGTATCTGTGGACGTAGGTATAAGGTGCCTAACCATGTAAATCTGTATCTTTGTATGCTTGATTTCATCTTTATCGTTTTTATCTTTTTTTCCCAACATTTTCATATCTATATGAGTGATGATCTATTTAAAATTTTACTAATACCCCAACTCGTTTATTGATGAACTATATAGATTTACATATACGAGAGAAGACATCAACAGGGGTAGACGCACATGCATTCTGTGAAAGGGGAGCCTACAGGTCGATCACAGAATCCGTTGGCAGCAGGTCCATGTTTGTTATGGCATTCTACGTCGCAAACATACTTGTAGGAGAGGCACTGCGATATCCAAGCTTCTTTACATTGCGCGGCTTCTGACACCTTCATCATCTCTGCAGCTGTTCATTCATTTGCCATAACAAAACCAAAGTAATTAAGTCTTATTTCATCAACCAAATTAACAAGTAACAGATAAAATGGAATAGTAAGGATAGAATTAGTGACCTGAGTTGAGAACAAGGAGGACTAGGAGGAAGGAGAAGGGTACTGGAGAAAGCTTGGCCATCTTCAGCTTACAGACTAGCATAGGTGAAGTGTTGTGGGTTTTGGTGGTGTCTTGGCATCTATTTATAGAATTTGTACTATATAATAATGTTAAGATTGCATTAGGATTTTGTGGGCTTCAAATATTTACAGATGTCCATTGAGCTATCTTGATATTAGTAGTCTTACTATTCTAGGCAGATTCTGAAAATCCAATTTATCTCATGCAATTTAAGGTGGTGGAGCTTCCCTCTTCAAATAAGGCAAAATATATTCTTTATATCAATATATTTTTATTTGGGTAATTTATAGATACCTCCTTTTACGTATGTGCAAATTGTAAAGATCTCCCTTCACCTTTCAAAAATAACATTTACCTATCTTCAGGTTTGAAGGGTAGACACATTTTCCTCTCTTCTATTAACTGTCCGTTCAAAGTCAGTTGATATTGGATAACATATACAAAGCCGGTGCTTCCAAGAGCATTTTAATCATTTTTATCAAAAATCCTGAATCCATGCAATATGGTACTCATTTGAAAGCATTTTCCGTCTAGAATTTAGATTTTGAATTAAAAATAGACTTCGGACAAGGGTATTTTGATCATTTTGATGCATTTTCAAGGTTGTCAAGGTATTGACATATGATAAAAAAAAAATGAAAATCAGAGGTGTTAACGCACATGGTAACTCAACACTGAGTTACCATGCTTCTACACTATTACCATCCAAAAGGAGTAGATAAGGATAAGGATGAGAGTTAATAAGACTCTATCTTATCCTACTGATAAGAGTATATTCAAACAGAAGTTCTGGTGTAACAAATTGATTGTAATCCTCATTGTAACCAACTTTTTTTAATCTCTCTATAAATTGGAATGCAAGCTAAGATATGTGGTAAGGTGCGGTAAACAGTAATTCAGATTTACAAATTACTAGTTTTGATATGGCATCAAAGCCTCTTCAGACTAATGTCTATAAGGTTGAATCCTCTATTAATTCATCTGCTGTTCTTACCATTCCCAACATGAATCATTCACTACAGATTCGACTTTCCCATGGAAATCATATGGCATGGAAAACTCAGATTGTTGCATATCTCCGAGGCCAAGATGCTTATGGCTTTGTCGATGAGTCTACTCCTCCTTCCCCAACGATCTCAAATCCAACTCCCACTATTGGCGGTCCACGTGCGATGACTAATCTCGAATATCTGGCCTGGTTTCAAAATGATCAATTGATCCTTGGTGTTCTTATATCCACTCTCACTGAGCCCTTTGTGATGCATGCTGTTGGGTGTGCTACGGCCCGTGCCCTTTGGGATACTTTGGAGACAATTTTTACCTCCCAATCCTGTGGCCGGGTTATGCAAGTCCATTATCAACTTGCTATGTTGAAGAAAGGTAACTTACTTATCTATCACTGATTATGTTCAAAAGGTAAAGACTCTCAGTGATTTGAATGACTTTGAAACTGTCTCGTTTCTCTTGGCAAGTTTGGGATCTGATTATGATTCATTTGTTATATCCGTCACGACTCGAGTGGATCCTCTATCTCTCGCTGAAATTTATGGGCATCTGTTAACGCATGAGATGTGCCTTGAACATCAGATCCCTACTGTATACCTATCTCAGTCGGCTGCAAAATTTACTACTCGGTCTCAAGGGCATAGAGGCTTTGGCTCTCTTAGTTTCCGTGGACGTGCGTCTTCTAATGGTGGTCATAGGGGTCGTGGCAATATCTCCTATACTCGTGACCGTGCAAATTTTCCTTCCAACAATTCTGCTGGGCCAGCTCGTTACCTTTGTCAGATTTGTAACAAACTAGGACATACTGCCCGATTTTGTTATCAAAGGTATGAACAAACATCCACCAATTATTCTACTGATTCTAATGGAATTCCACAGGCGTACTACTCCTCGCCATCACTACCGACAGATGAAAATTGGTATCCTGACATTAGAGCTACCAATCATCTCAGCAATGAACTGTACAACCTCAACCTCTCCGCTGAAGAGTATACCGGGACTGATAAAATTCGTGTAGGCAATGACACAGGTTTCTCTATCTCTCATATTGGTTCTGCCAATCTCTCTCTTCCATGTAGAAAATTTCTACTCACACAATTCTTGCGTGTCCCTCTCATTTGCAAAAATCTTCTCTCGGTTAGAAATTTGCTCATGATAACAATGTCTATTTTGAGTTTCATGGTTCTTTTTTTGTTATCAAGGACTGTCAAACTGGGATCCTTCTTCATCAAGGTCCACTTAAAAATGGTCTTTATCAGCTGGATGACTCCCCTCCTCCTCGGTGCCACATGCCCTCGTTGGTGAAAGGACATCTGCTCATCACTGGCCTCGGCGCTTAGGACATCCAGCCTTCCGCACAGTCAATCATGTTTTATCAAAATTTAATCTTCTGGTTAGCAACAATAAGGCGTGTTCCCCTTGTTCTGTCTGTCAGCTTGGAAAAGGGCATCATCTGCCATTTCAGTATCAACTTCTCATATTTATTCACCTTTAGCTTTAAAATATTCTGACATTTGGGGACCTTCTCCTATTACATCTATTCATGGGAATAAATCCTATGTTTCTTTTATTAATGCTTTCAGCTGTTTTACATGGGTTTTTCCTATTCAAAACAAATCTGATGATATGTCTATGTTTACTTAGTTTCAGACTATGGTCGAACGTTTATTAACCACTAAAATTAAGAACGTCCAGACTGATTGGGGAGGGGAATACCATGTACGACACAAATTTTTTTAGTCTGTTGGTATCATTCATTGTATTTCTTGCCTCACACACACCAACAACAAGGTTGCGTGGAAAGAAAGCATCATCATCTTATTGACACAATACTTGCTTTACTTGCTAATAGTCATGTTCCTAAAAAATTTTGAGATGAGGCCTATCAACCTCTTGTTATTTGATAAATAGAATGCCAACTACTGTCTTGCACAATAAATCCCCTTTTGAGAAAATTTTCTCTAAATCACAGGACTACAAATTTTTAAAGATTTTTGGGTGTGCATGTTTTCCAAACCTTTGTCCGTACAATTCCAACAAATTTGATTTTCATTCTAAAGAGTGTGTTTTCATGGGATATAGTAACCATCACAAAGGATATATGTGCTATCACATTGACTCTGGCAGATTTTATATTTCTAGTGATGTAGTGTTCAATGAATCTGTGTTTCTTTTTGCTCTCAAGCCTCTCAATCCCTCTGCCAACACTGAGTCCCCTATAATACCTCTTCCTGTTTTATCCTCTGTCTCAAGTATGCCATCCACGGTGTCCCCTCCCTCATCTGCGTCCAGTTACACTCCTCACCAATCCATGTCCTCTCCATTTCCTCCTAATAGCTCCTCTGTGAACTTAGACACCTCTGCGCCTAATGCCTCTACATGGATTCATCACATGGTAACTCGAACACGAGCTAACATCCATAAGCCTCACCAGTTTCAAGATGGTACAATTTGGTATCCCATAGCTTGTGCACTCATTGCCTTAACGGCTACGTCCATGGTTGAACCAACATGTTTTAGTACTGCTGTTAAAGTAGAAGGGCAACAGGCTATGCAACAAGAATTTAATGCTCTCCTAAAAAATAAGACAAGGACACTAGTTCCTCCACATGCTTCTGACAACGTTGTGGGTTGTAAATGGGTATTTTAGCTCAAATGAAAGGCTGATTGAACAATCGAACGACACAAGGCCTGGTTAGTTGCCAAAGGCTTTCATCAACAACATGGTATTGACTATGAGGAGACATTCAGCCCGATTGTCAAACCGACTATTATTCGGACTGTAATTTCAGTGGCTTACTCGGCTAGTTGTTCTACGAGACAAATTGACCTTCAAAATGCCTTTCTCCATGGATTTCTATCCGAAGAAGTTTACATGAGCCAATCTCCTGGTTTTATGCATCCATCACTATCGACTCATTTGTGCAAGTTAAACAAAGTCATCTACTGTTTAAAATAGGCTCATCGTGTGTGGTTTTCCCGTCTTAGCTCAAAATTGGTTGATCTAGGCTTTGTTGGCTCCAAGCCAGACTCCTCTTTATTTACCTTTAAATCTCAGTATCTTACTATGTTCATGCTGATCTATGTTGATGATATTATAATTTAAGCATCTATCCCATCTGCCATTGATGAACTACTTCACAATCTTCAATTGGACGTTGCAGTCAAGGATCTAGGAGACGTTAACTTCTTCCTTGGTGTAGAGATTGTACATCTCAACTACGGCATTTTGCTTTCACAACGGAGGTACATCCTTGACTTATTGAAACGGACATCAATGTTGGAAGCCAAACTTATATCCTCCCCTATGTCCTCATCAAGCACCCTCTCGACTTTTATGGGTGACCCTATGGAAGATCCATCTCTTTATCGAAGCATCATCGGTTCTTTACAGTTTCTATTGCTTACACGCCCAGACTTGGCGTTTTCAATAAATAGAGTCTGCCAATTTATGCATCAACCAACCACGCTCCATTGGCAAGATGTCAAGCAAACCTTACAATATCTCAAACACACCATGTCACATGGACTCCTCATCACTCACACAACCTCTAACCAACTTGAAGCATTCTCTGAGGCGGATTGGGCCGGTTTCCCAAATGATCGAAAATCCACAGGTGCCTACTGTGTTTTCCTTGGTGCTAATTTAATTTCTTGGAGTTCACGGAAGCAACCCACTGTGTCATAGTCTAGCACCGAAGTCGAATACAAAGCTGTGGCTAACACTGCTGCAAAGCTCTTATGGATTCAATCTCTTCTTCATGACCTTAGCATCTTCATCATTTCCCCTCCAAAGCTTTGGTGCGACAACATTGGAGCAACATATCTTTCCGTGAACCCAGTTTTTTATGGCAGGACTAAACACATAAAGATTGATTTTCATTTTGTTCGTGATCGCATTGCTGCTAAGTCTCTTCAAGTTCTATTTCTTCCCAGTAAAGATCAACTTGCCAATGTTTTAACCAAGCCGATCATTTCAAATCGGTTTCAGGAGTTTTGACACAAGCTCCATGTGCGTTCACCCCCGTTGAGCTTGCAGGGGGTGTTAACGCACATGGTAACTCAACACCGAGTTACCATGCTTCTACACTATTACCATCTAAAGGAGAAAATAAGGATAAGGATGAGAGTTAAAAAGATTCTATCTTATCCTACTAATAAGAGTATATTCAAACAGAAATTCTGATGTAACAAACTGATTGTAATCCTCATTGTAACCAACTGTTGTAATCTCTCTATAAATTGGAATGCAAGCCGCGATATGTGGTAAGGTGGTAAACAGTAATTCAGATTTACAAATTACTAGTTTTGATAAGAGGTGATTTAGGAGTTGCCAATTCTCAAGCCAAGCCTTCCAGAAATTGCAAACACAAAAAATTGCACCTTAGTGCAAATTGGGGTGTCTACAACGTTGATTTACATGATTCGGCAAATAGTGCCTATGTACGGATGCACAACAGATCCTACTATTCTCCAAAGCTCAGAAAACCTAATTAGGGCTAAATATAATAGAAGTGAAATTATAAGGACCTCCCCTTTGAGCAGGGGGCGCTACCCCCTTTGGACAGTGGTGGTTGGATCATAGTACTTCCCGAATACCCTAGTAGCATCAGACTCGAACATAAAAACATTATAAACATCCAACTAAATTTGATTAACACATCACCATTCCATACATATAATAAGGATTTTGCATAAATTCCATAGTAATAAATAACCCCATTATATTAAATCAAAATTTCATGAGTTTGAGAATCCAAGAAGCAAGGCCACCCAAAAGAAAGTTTAATCTAATTAAATGAAAATGATAAATTACCTGTTGCAGACCGGGTTGTCGTGCAACCCTTTATGGCTCGACTTGCTTGAGGGAGCAGCATCTGTTGCAACAATAGGAGCGGAAGAGTTGAAAGATGTGATGCAATAATGGGGTTTTATGGTACGGTTTAAACAGAATAGGGGAGACCTGAAGACTGGGGCGTTTTCTTCTAATTTCATCTTAGTAATAGTGATCTCAAGATGAAGGTATTAGAGATAATCTAAAGTTTCTTAAGTGTCCCACCTCCTTGTTTTCAGCATTGTGGTTTCTTGTAATATCTATATACACCTCATTGAGATGAATACAAATCACTCAGTTTTGCACTCAATTCATAATCAAATTCCAAAGCTATCAACAGAAGGAAGAGGTCAGGGAAAAGGAAAAGCCAATGGGGCCATGATAAGAGTCAGAGTTTAAGAGGTTTAAGGCTTCACATACCATAAGAACTGATGAAAGAGAAACAAGAAGAGAGTTATGGAGAAGAGAAAAAAACAGAATCGGGGAGTACGCACTACAAAATACCTAGTCTTTGCCCGCGATCCAAAACCGTCGGGATATATACTATGACCGCCGTTTAAACTATTCTCGGTGGTCTAGTCAACCACCAAAAAATCCCTCACCGGGGAAGAGATGGTCGGCGGTTTTATAAAACCGTCGAGAAGTCAACAGGTTTTCTCGGTAGTCTAAAATCGCCGAGCAAACAAATTTTAACGGCTCGTTTTGAGGGTTAACGGCGGTCAAAGACCGCCACCTATATCTCATATTTCTCGGCGGTCCCAAACCGCTGGCAAAGATGGCTAATGCGACGGTTTATATTCTTATTATCGACGGTTCATACCGCCGATAATACGTTATATATCCCAACGGTTCTATAAGACTGCCGTTAATAGTCTCTTTTTTTAAGCATTTCCTTATTTCTACAAATTTTGCGAACCTGTAAATAAACCTGTACAAGAGCAAACACTACAATTCAAGCCTATTAAACTTACAAGTAAACCTATACAAGAGCAAACACGATTCAAGTCTATTAAACCTACAAAGTAATTAAACCTGTACAAGAACAAACACAATCCAAGTCTATTAATTAAACTTACAAATAAACCTATAAAAATCTACTAATATTTAATTCAACAACAAACACAAACGTCAAAGTATATATAATGAAACTAGTGAAGAAAAATGCTGATCATGAACGTCTCTGGGCCGCTGCTAATCTCCTCCACCCTACAATACATATTATATAAACTAATTTAGTTATCATGATTACAGAAAATAAAAATCAAACATAAGTAAAGACTATAGATATAAGATCTAGATTCTACCTGACGAGTCATACTCAATAGCAAGCGCTCTAATGCAGCCACTTTATCGTTTGTCTGGGCCTGGATAGCAGATAGCTAAGCAAAGTCCTCATTCCTCTGAGTCTGTGCAGCAGCTAGCCGAGAAATCTTATCATCCTTCTGAGCGAGCAGGGCAGTCACCTCCTTTAAACTCGCTCGCAAGGTAGAGACCTCCGCCTCTCGACTTATGTTAGCCTGTCGCCTGAAGGACTCCGGCCACAATCGGGTTGGGGTATGTCCCATCCCCATCCGCGGACCCGCCCAGGCTTCTCGGATCCCATGACCTGAGAGTATACGTCATCACGGACCGTGCTGTCTTATGAGCCCCCTAGAAGCGTCGCTCTCAATTCTTAAATTTGCCTCTACATTTAAAAGAGAAGATATAAGGAATATAATTGGAAA
>JAUPMG010039902.1:0-14300 GCA_031762675.1 Pachysandra terminalis | reverse complement strand
ATTGGTAATTATAATTAAATTATATGAATTATAATTTAAAGACACGCGTCGCTACATTCTCTCCCCTTAAAGGAATTTCATCCCGAAATTTATGATTGCCCCTACTCTGTATTCAAACTAATAATAATAGAGTCTAGCTCGCAATATATTAGTGGGGTGAAATCATCCGACTATTATACTTACATAACACATATGTTTTAATCAAAGTGAAAGTATCTACGTACATAAGTTTCAATCACCCTAGTGTGAAATTCATAACATTAATATCATCACACTAATAATTATAATCAATCTTAAATCTCTCTGTATCATAAATCTCTGTATCATAAAGAACTAGTATGTAGAGAATGTTCATATGATCATCTACTCAACCAACTAATGTTTTTGCTTACGTTCTCTTTCATAATAGGGAAGTGTTGAGTCTAAAGTTTATGAGTGTCATCTACATATATTCCTAACCAGTATAATTCCTGTGGTCATATATTTCTAAACTTCTATCTATCAAGATGACATAAATATCATATCGTAACTAATATGGTTAATTGTTATTATTCCATAAATTTAATATGATTACAACCACAATAGACACATTAAGTCACATACTTTGTCAAATTAGTATTTCAAGTTCTAATAACACCACAAATATATTAGTCATATCATTAACATAATATTTGGTCAACAACACCACGTTCCATCATCACAAACAATTCACAAAACACTACACAAAGAGTGAAGATGCACATAACACAAGGCAATCAATCACTAAACACATTCACATCTCAAATACAAACTTAATGAGGGCAACCGACACTCATGCAACAATCAAATGATGAAAGGTAAACACAGATAAAGTCATAATGCACATGAATGACATGATGCACAATTCTCAAACGCAAACAAAGAATGAAGATGATAAAACGAATACAATGCAGAGTTGTTAGCCATAGCCAAACCATAAAACCACATTAAGAAAACCTACACTCATCACTTGATCAACAAGGACTTCACTCAAAACACAAATAATTCATACTCTCATACTACTAATGTCTCAAGCGTACTCATGTTGCACCTACACCACTCATCATACACTATACTTACACAGCGCACTTATCTACAATTTCACATATTATTTTATTTGTATACTGTCTAATTCCTCCTTTTTTTTCAAGGAATTCGATTCAATGCATTTGCAACTACATTGTCATCAATTTCTGGAAAATAATTTGTTTCAGTTTCATAATTCCAACATACTAGTCATATCAATCAACTGATTCTATGTCTTTGATTATCATATCTTTTAAAGGCAATGTGACATACTAATCATAATTTCATCCTTATTATGCACTTCCAGAATTTTCAGAAGTAGTGGACCCCTACTCCAAAGTGTTTATCCAGCATTATCGATAAAGATATACACCAATGCAACCCTACTCAAGATCGAGTAGTTAACATATAATACTTAGCAAGAAGCTTATAATTCTATAAGTAACTTCATATGCCAGCATGTTTATAAGCTTAAAGTTTGATAGTTCTATATAAACATACTCACACGTATTGCACGTAAGTGTAGAAGGCACGACACTCCAAAATAATCACACAATGTCAAAAAATTGCAAAAAGCACTCAGTACACAACCCAAAGCATTTCACAAGGAGTACGCACTATAGAACACTCACATTATTCACAAAATTCAGCAAACCAATCAGGTTACATTCACAACAAATTTCAAGTGATTCCTACGTTTACACGTCTCTATGTTTCTTCCTAGCTTTAACTAAACATAATAGCCACTAGACCTCCAACATAGAGCAGTTATAGCGGGAAATCACACAATCATATTTAAGTAAAAGGTATACCATTGATGTACTAACACCATACTAGTAAATTTACAAGAAATTACCTATCACAGATTCATATAAGTGAATTCTAGCTTAACAAGTTTCTATGTTATTGTCCTAAGGTCTCACTATACTCTTGTATAGACTCTAGCTTCGATACTTACAGCAATCACAGAAGTAGTCATACAATCCATATTATGCATACACACACAATATTGAATTCTTAACATGCTCATAAAACACTCATTTCAATGCAATTCACAAAAGTCAAGCAATTCACAAGAACTACCTAATTCAAATAATATAGATAAGGCACTCCAAATACTTTAATATACAAGAACTTGAATATATCACATTATACTCACATACTATGTCAAAGTATAATTCACACAATTCACAAAAGTGGATCCTAGGTTCAAATGTTTCTAGGTTTTCATCCTAGGTTTCACTCTAACCTAAGACTTCCCAAAGCCTAAACAACTTAAACATAGAGCTTTGATACCACCTCTGTCGTGCCCCAAATCCGTGATATGGGATCTCGAGGATTCCAAGGAACTGACCTTCGGACCCACCACGTGGATACAGATAACCAGCCACAATGTCAACTCTTACCTGGATGAATCAGAGTCTCAACAGAATATAAATACCAGCGGAAGTCTCTCAAATTTAAAACCATGGCCCAACCAAAACTATGTTGAGCATCAACCCACAAATAAAGTAATTCGAATATCATCTATTACAATTTTGCGCTTTAAGGGTCAAACCAAATAAAATAAAACCACGTAAACATAGTCATGTAGTCTCAAAAGCAACAGTATCTCAAACACCAACTCCAGAAGCCAACCAGGACTCAGACAATCCGATCACCAGTAGAGATAAGGATTAGCCGAAGCCTAGTAGAGAAATCCTACAAGACTACAATATCTACTTTTATGCATGCAAATCAATACGGTTCATTTGATGCATTTCAATTCATCATATACTATCACAGTCATATATGTATTAAACATGTCATCATACTATATCTCACATAGTAGCATAAATATTACAATCATCATATCAAATCACCATTCACATGGAAACCATACCATAGCAAGTCATAACAGTCAATAGTTCACAATCCTCATAGTCCCACTATGTTAAAGCTACCCACATGATCCCATCTTGTTCAAGCAGATTCAACATGGTCCTCCCATGTTCCAAACAAAATAGGCATACATATATACACATGGTTCCTCCATGTGACACAACAACAAGATCACAGCAGTCACATAGTCTAACTATGTTCCACAACAAAACACTACATGGACCCACCATGCTACGACCAACTAACCACATAAACACATATCACATATCTAACACATAACCATTCCTTTAGGGACTTGCACCCACGGAGGAGGTCTCCTGTACCATTCCTTTAGGGACTTGCACCCACGGTGGAAATACACCCTTAACCACATAAACACATATCATATATCATACACATAGTCTCACTATGTTCACAAGCAAACAACATATAACCATTCTTTTAGGGACTTTCACCCACGGAGGAAACCGCCAGTACAAACCTTTCCTTTAGGGACTTTCAGCCACGATGGAAACACACCTATAACCACATAAACACATATCACATATCATGCACAGAACCAATCTTTTAGGGACTTACACCCACGGAGGAACTCTCATTTACCATTCCTTTAGGGACTTGCACCAACGGTGGAAGTGCACCCTTATCCACAAGGTCCCACCTTGCTACGACCATTGCGACCCAATCACAAACACATTCACAATCAAAGAAGTCATAATGAATATGCATCACAGTCAACTCAAACACAAGTGCAATGCAATGCAAGGTATGATGCAAGCATGGAGTGAAATGAGATGCAATGCAATGCAAGGTGTCACTAGGCCTAGCCCAGTCACATGCTCATTCCAACTTTTGACTATTACGACCTATCCTTTTAGGGACTTGCACCCACGGTAGAACCATCATTCCTATTTCTTAAGAGACTTTCACTCACGGTGGAATACACTAGTACAAACCATACTTTTAAGGACTTTCACCCACGGAGGAAGCCACCTGTCCATTCCTTTAGGGACTTTCACCCACGGTAGAAACACACCTGTATCAGTAACCCTTTCCTTTAGGGACTTTCACCCATAGTGGAATATACCAGTACAAAATTCTTCCTTCAGGGACTTCACCCATGGTGGAATGCACCCTTACTGTGCATTACCTTTAGGGACCTTCGCCCATGGTGGAAGCTCACCCATCCACATCACAATTTCAAGTCATTCAACCACAAACATCATAAATAGTCTTGGATACTCACTATACCCTCAATCAGTCACTCAGGACAAACATCATCAAATTCAAACACAAGTTACACAGAAGTTAGCCCAAGTCAAACCTTGGTCAAGATTAGATGTTATTAGCACCATTCAACCAAACAGATCCTATATGACCATTTCTAGTCATACTAATCCTATCTTGAGGTTCTATGAACATGTCCAACATCTACGAGTCAATATCACCTCATATTCCATTTCGATCAGTCTGAATATCCTGAATTTTAGACCTTCTCCTACACTTTTATGATTTGACCAATTCTAGACGTTTTGCACATAAACCATCTATACATGCATGTGCACAACTCAATGGGGAATCTCCCTATAAAATTTAAAGCTCATTGGGCCTCAGTAGCTATTGAGACTCTTATCGAGAAGCTCGGTAGCATGTCCAGAGAGGATGCTATGTTTGCTGTTTTAGGTAGCTGCCAAGACTACTACCGAACGTAAGTTTCAGCAATTTTTCTAGGTTTTCACCAAGGGCTTCATGCCTCTACTCAAATCTAGTGTTTTCTAAGGTTTTAGCAATCATAAATAAGTCTCTAAAACCTACTCATATGATCCAAACAACAACCACATAAAACCTAGTTTA
Organism: Pachysandra terminalis; assembly: GCA_031762675.1. NCBI lineage: Eukaryota > Viridiplantae > Streptophyta > Magnoliopsida > Buxales > Buxaceae > Pachysandra > Pachysandra terminalis. Next base: position 9,521 of record JAUPMG010039902.1, on the reverse strand, counting down.
TTTCCATAGATCTAAACAGTAAATCCACAATTAATCCATCACAGATCTAAGAACATAAATATGATTCATAAGAACACATAATGACATAATAAATACAACAACACAAGTTGATCATGTGAATCAAACAACATAGCAATCTTCCTTCTAGTTTCTTTAGATCTTAGATCCCACATGCTAAACCTACCAGATCATGCATTCCCTATTTATTTATAGCATTGAGATCATCCATAAAATCAGTTACCATAGAAACCCAGGAATCCCTACCTCATTTCCTATGCTTTTCTGCAACTGTCCAACATCATGGATCACCCATTAATCTTCTCTTAGAAGCCTTTACCTTTTCCTTCTTCTTCCTTCTTCCCTTCTTCTCTCTTTCCTCTACAGCAAAACCCCATTCTCTCTCTTCTAATTCTTGTTTGATCGTGTGAAACAACCTCTCTCTCTCTTGATCGTGTACACTAAGCATGAGAATAGGGGTTTTACTGTAGAGGAACCTTCCCAAGCTTACATGTGTCCTACCCATATCTATCCATAATTTCCTAAATAAATTTCCAAGGTGAATGACTAAACCACTCATAATGAATAAGTCAAATGGCACCTCCATCCCCTTTTTCCTACATGTCCAAATCAAACCCTAGTTTCCATAAGGTTTTAAAATAATGCAAGTGACCCCAACATTTCTAATATTACACATTAGATCCTATATTTTGTTGAAATTACAATCTCTACTAATTCCAATTATTTAATTACACAATCCTATATAATCTTTCACAAGGGAGTTTCCTTGTTAATTATAATCAAATTATATTAATTATAATTTAAAGACACGGGTCACTACAATATCCCTGAAATTTATAAAATCAATTAAGGTACCACACATTTTCACTTAATTACAATTAAAACCTATTCTTAATTTAAGTCCTATGGTTTTTGGTAAATCCCTCTTTAAGATTAATATCAATTAAATTATAATTAAATCGTGTTAATTATGATTTCGGGTTTGGGTCACTACAGTCCCGGATGGACAAATTTTGCATGTGTTGAGGAAGTCGCAAATCCAATAGACCAACCTTTATTCCTGTCTTGTTGGACAGATGACCGAGTAAAATTATGTTAGTAGATCGGCTAATGTATGGTTCACAAGGAACAGTTCACATCGGTGAATCCCTGAGATAAGTCCTCGTGATCGAAAATAAGTGAGGAAATTGTGCCCTCTAGGTTGGAGCCCCTAGAAACTGTGATGTGCACATAGAATAATCCATTATCACTCCCATATATTGGGGAATGAATTCACATTTGTGGGACATTCTTGGGTAGTTGGATTTGATCGTGTGTGGGACATACATTACTCGAATGCCAAATAACATGCATATTGCATTTCATATGATCGTATCTAGATCACATGTGGTGATTATATCTGTTTAGGTGCACAACATGCACTGCATTCATTAATAGTTGAATCACATATTGCATTGCACATCAAAACATTTATATCTCGTTGCATTATCATCATATCATACCACATTGCATATACTAATAATAAGTTTTTGTCTATGGAATACCATTGGAAAGTGGCATTGTCCCGACTTCAATCTTAAATGCTATTTTAATTTATTTATTTACTAAGCTAAGTGTAGCTTATGCTTTCGAGCATAACATATTTCAGGATCTATATATGGTGGACAACAGGATTATGAAGATCAAAATGGAGGACAAGACTATGATGAAGACCTTAGTTAAATTTAAAATATTGTTTGATGATTTCAATAGAATTTATAATAGGATTAGTTGGCTTTATGTTTTTAATGAGTTAGTGTCTTTAAGATCAAATTTCAGTAGTTTATAGGTATTTTGATTAGAACATGAGACTAGTTATATTTTATTTCCGCTATTTTCTGTTTTAAGATTGTTTTGGTTGGATATTATTTTAAGGATATTTATTTTGCAGATTTACTAATTATTTTATTGATTCTATGGTTTGGCATTGTGTTGATTACACTCCCATATGGAATGGGGTGAGAGTAATATTTCAGATCTTATAGTGACTCCTATGAGATCTCTAAGGTTTGGGATGTGACAGTCATAGTGGTGGTGGTGATGGTGGTGGGGTGGTGGTAGTGGTGGTGGTGGTGGTGGTGGTGGTGGTGGTAGTGGTGGTGGTGCTGGGGTGGTGGAGAGACAAAAGGGGTTGGCAAAGAGAGTACAGAAAGAGCTGTATTTTTAGGATTTTAAAACATTTTAATGTTTTGTACGATTTACAAGATAGAAAAGGTCCTCTTTCATTTGACATAGGACCAATTGGAAAATACTTTTGTAAAGCTATACTCCTTTAGTCATAGCCTCCGTTAAGAGGATGAATGAGCAAAAAGTCTTGTAAAGTAGGGGGTTTAGGTAATTTTCCCAAATTTATATTAGCAGTCAGCCTGTGTGATACACAGGCTGAGTACAAAGTAACACTTGGGATATAGCATTTGGTTGTGATGCACAGACTGATTTGAAAGTAGAATTTGGGATATAAGCATTTGGTTTTAAGCGGAAATTGTTTTTTTCGTAAATTGTTCTTTCTTTATGTAATGTAGGATTATCAAGTTTTATCATCTTTCTTGAGTAATAATGGCATGACTACAAACAGTTCAATGCAAAATACCTATTTTACTTTTACATTTCAATAAAAAATCAAAACAATAGCAAAAAGAAATTCACCTGGAGAAGCACGCTTTGCTTCAATAAGATCAGAATGAAAAAATAATTTTCACAACAAAAGGAATCATTCTGTAAGAAAAATTTAAATATATATATATATATATATATAGATATATATATAAAGGAGAAAATAATAAAAAAAAATTAAATCTCACATTCTCAAAAGTTTTCCCATTTGAGATCAATTCATTAATGATTCCCAAATAAAATCAAAGTTAATAGCTTATTTATTATGGTTTTTAAATTATTGGTTCAGCAGCCATTACCACATAGCTTTAGCTTTAGTTATTATTCTTAGAATATTGGTAGAAGATCCAACTAAATTTGATAAGAAAAATACAGGTATGAAGTACTTAAGTAGTTATTATATTTTAGTTTCTAACAAAAAACAGATTTAGAAAAACAAATTACTAAAAACAACAACCCTTGTTGGGCATCTAGAGAAAATTTAATCACTAGTTATATGTACCCATTTCCATATAAATAAATTAACAAAAAATAAAACGAAAAGCAAAATTATCCTTAATGTCATAAATCTCTACATAGTTCATATGCAAAATTCTTAAAAGACTAATTGGATATAGAAACACGTACTATAATATTGGTCTCATAAATCCAAAAGCTCAAAAGAGAGGTTAGAAATACAAAAAAAAAAAAAATCATATCCCCAATAAACACCAACATACATGTAGGCAAAAAATCATATATTATGAAGAAAAAATGAATTGAGTGACATCCTTAATTTAGTATGTCACACCCCGAATCCAAGATATGGAATATCGAGGATTTCCAAGGGAATGACCTTCGGATCCAACTAATGGATGCGGCCAAACAAATCAAACCATACTTTGTGGTTTAGCAGAGCATAACGAAATAATCAGTAGAAGTGTTGTAAAACTTAAATCGCATTACTACATAAACATTTCCAACCTAATCCTCAAGTAAATAAAAATACAATTGAATGCCCAGTTCGGTCAAAACAAATGAGTCTGACTCCATAAATCCAAACTAAATAAAGAAATAATGTTCATAAAATTCATAGCATCAAAGGTCCATCAAGCAACTCTCTCTTTCTCTCTCTCTCTCTCTCCAGGTCCACCATCACTCTAGAGGATAACCTGTTTCAAGTAGGGATGAGATTTGGAGGCTCAATAGGAACATCCAAGAAAATCATACTAATAACCTTCACAATCATATAATAACATCAATAATTCACACAATGTCGTATCATGCATCTACATATATTTCAATCATACAAACATCACATGCTTTCCAATCATTCTCATAGTCATCATATCACACTTTCCATCATTATTATAATTACCATAAATACTCATATACCATCAATATCATAATCATACAGATGGATAGTCTCTAACTTTCACACAATCTATCACTACATGAAGTGTACAAACATGTCTTTCTCATAAACCAGAAAATCTGTTGAACATGGTCATGCTAAAACAGAATCTCTCATATGACAGCCAAATCCCATGGTGATAACCATGCTGAAACATTCTTCCTCATAACCCACAGATTTCATGAAACATGTAACACTCAGTTACCAAACAACATACCACACTACAAATCACACAATCAATGCAGATGAACACAACATAAGGCACTCAAATGATGAATTGGCAATTACATTCAAGAATGCAAGTGAGATGCTAAACATGGTGTAAAATGCTCATGAGGAAGTGAGAATGATGAAATGAATGCAAAATTCGGTGTTAGGCCAAGCCTAACCATGAAATCAACTCTCACATCTCCTTTAGGAAATTCTACCCCAGGAATTTGCTAAAACAGACAATAACACAACAGACCCTCTTATCTAAAGAGTTTTGAAAACTTCACACAACAAAGCCTCTTATCTAAAGAGTTTTGAAAACATTACACAACAGACCCTCTTATCTAAAGAGTTTTTAAAACATCATTAAACATTTCTTTTATGGGATACTAATCCAAAGGTAGAAACCACCATCTTCCTTTCAGGGGTTGGTTACCCAAAGGAAAGAATAGTGTAATGACCTGAAAAATCCCTAAAAATATCTAATTTGAGTTCTTAGGGTAAAATAGTAATTTAATGGATTAGCAATTTAATTTAATTTAGTAATTTAGATTAGGACTCTTAAAACCCTTAGTCACATAAAATTTCATTAAAATTTCTTAGGTCATTAAAACTTATTAGACCAGCCAAATAGATTTAGGAGCAGTGTTAGTCAGATAGCCTAATTTAATAGAAAATAAAATAGTGTAGTAGCTTAGCCTTACGAATTGTTATAATGGCCTAAACCAATTAAGAGATAATTAACTATGTTTAATTATCTTAAAATGAACTTATTTAACCACTTGATTGATAATTGGAACAGAACCGACCATGTGATGAAGTATAATGTTATTTACTAGAACCTAGTGTTTTGCACCATAGTAAACCTTTTGTGTTGAATGAAAATTGTTTAAATAATTTAAATTAGATGATGAGGTGTATGGTGGGGATGATAGCAGTTAGTAATGGATGGCGTAGATTGAGTAGTTGTAAAGGAAGGGTTAGGATTTGGGGTAGTTGGAATTAGAGAAAGGGGATGTTAACATGTAGCATGGGGTAGGTTGAAGGAAGAAGAGAATGAGAGGAAGTCTCATTTGTCTCTTGAGAAAAATTTGGAGAACTAAAGGGTTGGAGAAAGAAGGATTCAAAGAAGATTGGGTGAATTAGCTTGAAGAGACTGAGGAAAGTCATAATTTCATGATTATAATTAGTAGAGTCTTGAAATTCTTTATCTTTACATCCATTTTGATTTTAATTTCATAACGTTAGGTGTTTGTGATGGTTAATGTCCTTTAGAATGGTTTAAATGATTTTTATGATGTTCTTGAATGTATGAGACTGAATGAAATCAACATAGGTTGGGAAAACCCCTCAGTTTTGCCCAGTTCGCGACGTTCGGCGGCCAACTCGGCGCGTCGAACGGTTGCCGAACATGAATTCTGGGCCATGGGCGGACACTTCGGTGTGCCGAAAGGTCGCCGAGGATGAACGTCAACTGAAAAGACTGTTGAAATGACTTCAGGGCGCTGAAATCTGCTTCAGTGCATCGACTGGGGCGAAGACATGGTCGGTGAAAATGGAACCCCTGGAATTGTTGCCGAATCTCAGAGTGGTCCGCCGAGGAGGTCCCCGAGATGTGCTTCGATGCACCGAAGGGGACACTGAAGAGGTCGCCAAAAAAGCATGTCCTGGAATTGTCATCGAATCTCAGGTGAGTTCGCCGAGGAGGTTGCCGAACAGGATTTCAGTGTGTCGAAGTCTATGCCGAAGACCTCACCGAACCTACAGAATGGACTACTCTGATTTAATAATAGTAGTATACTTGTGTAGTGTAGAAATGGTGAATACCTTGCTTACCAATTGACTGTTGTATGACTTTGTGTTGAACTTGTGTGTGACATGATGATATAGATTATATGAAATGTTTTGTTGGAATGTAGTGTGTTCCATGTTTATGTACAGTATTATGCATGATGAAATCATATGCTATACTTAACACACCCAGTACACTAAGTCATGCATATTGCAATGTAGTTAGACGCACATGGTATGATAATATTATAATTCTTATCTTGTGCTAGACTAACTAGGTGCAGAGTGATGATGTGAGTGACATAGATAGATGTATGTGCTAGTTTAGTTCCTAATACACCTTGTACACAATAATGTATGTTTAGTTAGTGTGCACTATTACACTTCACTACTTCACTACACCACATAGACTCTAGACCCTAGTTGATCAACGAATATAACCCTGTATTCCAAGACCTCAAGGTTGGGTCTTGTGAACATGAGTGTGATGTGATTATCACATCTAGGGAGGGACCGACTAAATTGAGTTGAGGGCGTAGCTAACCCAATAGAATTTTTCTTAGCCCGAGGGCTCTATGCCAAGGACAAGAAAATATAAGAAAGGACCTCTGTAGTTAGGCCAGATGATCATGTTTTCCTGAGGGATTCACAGGTTTGCTACAAGTCTTGGTCTACGGACCACTGATAAAAAATAAGTGGGGGGATTGTGCCTCCTAGGTTGAAAACCCCTAAAACTGTGCGATATCCATAGACTAGCCCTATTTTCATGGACCGTATATGGGGGATGCGTTCAGGTTGCTGAGACATCCTGGGGTGCATTCAGGTTGCTAGGACACCCCGAAATAGAGGCTGGATCAGGAGGAAACATATTAGATTGACATTCTACCAGAGCTGCATTTGCACATCATATAGAGTTGTTTGTTAGCTCACCTTGGTGAGGTTCTATAATCTAGGATGCATTTCATGCATAACAAAATAACTTACCTCATGCATTATATTGTTTGACTTCTCTTATGAATTGGAATCTAAAGAAATGTAGAAGTAAAGAAACTTCGGGGAAAACGTATATATTCCTGAAATTATAGTACTTACTGACTCGTGTAGCTCATGCTTTTTAGCAACCAACATTTCAGGTTTATTAGTTGTGGCGGCTGCTGAGAAGTTTGAGGTCTAGGCGGGCCTTTCAGTTCGTAGAGCTTAATCAAAGAGAGATCGGGTTTGGGTATTGCACTCTGATAACATGATTAACATTAGTCTAGAGATAGGCACTCTTTTCTTAGAATTTTTCAGATTCAGATGATGTAATATCGTTACTTATATCTTACTAATGTTATTAGAACTTTCGCTTACATTTTGATTTCTATTATCCACTCCCGTAGAAATATGGGGTGAAGGTTGCAGAACAAATCAGAAAATTTCAGAAATTGGGAATTTTTGGTTTGGGTCGTGACAAGTAGCCATCTTTCTTTTAGGGGTTGGGTACCCAAAGGCAGGAATAACCATCTTCTTTTCAGGGGTTGGGTACCCAAAGGCAGGAATAACCATCTTCCTTTCAGGGGATAAGACCCAAAGGCAGGAATAGCCATCTTATACACATTAATAGCAGACCCTCTTATCTAAAGAGTTCTGAAAACACACAATGATCACTCTAGGATAATTCTAAAACTTAGCATCTAGTGAACTATTCTAGAGTCATTCTTAAATATTCACTAACGGTGATTGCATCTAGAATCACTCTTAAACACAAGCAAAACTACACTTGGGTTGCATAGAGATCACACACAGTATACAAGAACATCTTATGCCCCATACATTCTTAACACAAATACCACACACAAATACACTTCTCATGTATATTTCATTCAGAACACTCTCATAGATCATAATATATAGTACTTAGTCATAACACAAATAAAACTAGGACAATTGAGCCCTTTTGTTGCACAAAACTCCACACACATACCAAAACCACAAACCAACACATCAGACCATCTAGGAGTTCTGAAAACACAACATATATACTAATCACCTGACCCTTCTCCCTAAAGGGGGTTCTGAAAGAACACAGTGAGCCTTATAGGATCACAACCAAAAACATACGCATAACACGTGGGCACAAGGGACCTCACTCAAAACACAAGTAATCCATAGCTGAAGTAAACTTACATTACCCATGCTTCAAACATACTCATATTACATAGGTATCACACATCACATAGTCCCAAAGACTGAAAGACGTCAACCTAGCTCACAACACACCAAAAAAGAAGAACAAGGAGTCATATAGTTGCACAAACATTCCCACACATATTTATAAGAAAAATCAACATCATACTCAATCTATCAGGATTACCACCTAATTACGCACCCAAAATAGGAGCTATTGGGCTTCAGTCCCAACTCATTCACAGAAAACAACACTTAATTGCACTTCACTCTACTTTGGTGCACACTCCTTACCCACACATTTTTATGGGCTATAACCACCACAAACAAACTCCCTAGGGTCTAACTAAACTCCTCATAGGATGTCAAAGCTTTTAGTCTTCGGTCCGGTCACATCCCAAACTTAAGAGATCTCAAAGGAGTCGCTAATAAGTTTGAAACATAACTCTCACCCCATTCAATATGGTAGTGGTATTCAATACATTGCCAACTATTTAAAATATAACTGAGATATAATATAATATTAATAAATCCATACTTGAAGTCATTACATCTCATAACAATCATGAACATAGCAAAAACAAAGCAGCGGAAAGTAAAACAAATCCTCTAATCTCATGCTCAATCAAATTTCTAAATAAAATATAGCCTAACAATGGCTAATAATAAGCTTTGGCATGCAAGCCAGCAAAAACGAGTAAAACTTGTAATATAGCTTATAATTATCTTCTTCGATAAAATCAGTAGATTCGTCAAAACAAGGTTCCACAGCTTGGTCCCCATAGTCCAAGTCATCCTCTTCTATTGTTCCTAAAAATATGGTTGCTTGAAAGCGTAAGCTGTTAGCCAGTAAGTAAACAAGTCTAACAAGGTTTATAACTGAAATTGGGATAATGCCACTCTTCAATGGTAATCCATAACAGTAAACAATAAATAATGAGGTGTATGATGAGATATCAAGTAATATGAACAGATTATGTGAGTCATCAATAATATGAGTGAACATGCATGAGTAAGATATGTTGAATATGCGAGGTCTAGTTTTAAAGAAGGCATGCTGTGCTCCTATAAGAACTCACCATGTGTGATCTAACAAACAATTCTAGTATGCAGTGAAATTAGTGAAACTATTTGAATGTTGACATATAGGTTCCCATAAGATCGATCATTCCTTGAGCAAGATGTCTTCTCGAACCATTCCCCCCATACAGGGGCATTCTCAAGTTAAGATATTCCATGTGCGCATCATAGTTCTAAGGGGCTTCGACCTAGAGGGCACAATTCCCCCACT
>JAUPMG010039891.1:0-14301 GCA_031762675.1 Pachysandra terminalis | reverse complement strand
ATTCAAGTCATTCAAACACAACACATTCACAATCATGGATACTCATGGTACCCTCATCCAACATACCAGTCAATCATCAAGGTCATTCATAAATCAAACCTATGTCCTTGTTGAATGTTATTAGCACCATTCAACCAAACAAAACCTACATAATCATTTCTAATCCTACTAATCTTGTATTGGTGTCCTAAGACCTTTTTCCAACACCATGAGTTAAGGTTACATCATATTCCATTTGAATCAGTCCAAGAATTCTGAATTCTTGTCCTTCTCCTATACTTTCATTGATTCCTTCAAATCTAAACATTTTGCACACAAACCATCCATATAGGCATGTGTACAACTCATTGGGGATCGTCCACATGAAATTTGAAGACATTTGGCCTTCGGTAGCTGCTCGGTAGCTCCCAAGTGGCCTACTGAATGTTTTTGGTAGCTTAGCTACCGAAGCTGGGTAGCTGGACCCAAGAGCATCATATTTTAGTTGATTTCGGCATTTGCTCGGTAGCTGCCGAGTGACCTGCCCAGAGGCTCGATAGCACTACTGTCGAGTCTCGGTAGCAAGACCCGAGAGTATTGATTTTTATTGTTTTTTGGTAACTAAATCGGTAGCTGCCGAGGGACCTACCGAACGTACAATTTAGGCTAATTTATGGGTTTTTGATTAGGGTTTTGACCTCTAATCAAACCTATTGATTTCTAAGATCTTAACACTCAAAAACAAGTCTCTACACCTACTCATAAAATCATGAAAACACACACATAAAAACTATTTTATTTTCTATGGATCTAACAAGTAGATACACATATTAATCATAGATCGGAACATATAAACATGGTTCACAAGAACTAATATAAGTATAAGGAATACAGCAACACAAATAATCGTGGAGGTAAAACAACATGCTTTCATTCTTCATAGTTCACATAGATCCTAGATCTAGTCATGTTGAACATACCAAAATGCAAACCGACTATATCCATAGCATCGATCTAATCCATAAAACTAAGTATCGTAAAAACAGAGGAATCCCTACCTTTCTTGTGCCTAGTATTGACCTTCGTCGATTTGCTCATGTCTTTTTAGGTGTTTCCTGATCGTAGTCCTCTTCCCCTTATCTCCATCTTCCAACCAGTAGTCGTCATCCTCGCTCTCCTCATGGCCATCATAGCCCACGTTATCCTCTTCTTCACTTTCTTCCATTTTCTTCCGTTGTTTCCTCTTAGGCTCCTTCCTTTCACCTATGACCCTACCTTCATCTTCCTCTTCCTCTCTTTTCCTTTTCAGCACCTCCCTAGCCTCCTTTCTTTTCCAGTATTGAAGTATCTTCTTTACTTCTCTTTCTCCTTTCTCCTTTCCTCTTGGTCTTCTCATCTTAGCTTTTCTGCAAACCTTCTACACTAGAACTTCCTTTCTCTTTCTCTTGGTTTGGACGGCACTATCTAGAGACACAGTCTCTCTCCTTCCTAACTTCTAGTTTCCCAGCTTCAATTGAACTCTATCTCTTTATTTGTTTTAGTTTGAATTTCAAATAATTAGAGTATCATATGTAGGATTGTTTAAGTAGCTTAGTTCCTTAATTAACCTTATTAATTAATTCATTTGCCAGCTTAAGTCCCGTTGGGCTTTTATTGACATTTGGCCTAATTCGTCCCTATTAACATTATGGTTCATATTGCGTAATGGTCAAGCCCAATTAATTAATCTTTAATTAATTAAGTAATACTCCCATAGTTTCACATAATTATTAATTAGTCCTATTTTACTAAGTGGTTTACATAAGATTCCAATGTATAATTAATAGATTTATTTGAGATTTAATCATTAATTATCCAGTTGGGTCCGGGTCACTATATTCCCCCCCTTGAGGACATTTCGTCCTCGAAATTAAAATTATGATTTGAATCTTGTAGTCATCAGCTAATCATAAAGAATTGATTATGAAACCAAATATAATATTTCATTACTTAAAAAGGAAATTTTTACATATGTTCTAGCTTTCTACCACTACTGACCTTTCGCAGATGGTCATACAAAAAGGTAACTAAAATCAAAAGGAAATGCAACAGATGATAAAAACATAAAAAGAGACTACAAAGAGTGTCTCCCAAGACTCCTGGAGGGTGATGATGGTGAGGTCGGAATAGCATCATTGGCTTTGTAGCCACTGAGTATCCTCTGGAAAAAGCTAAGTGCCTTCACCACAGTGTCTCGGACCCTAGAAATCTCCTACCAGCTTTGCCTGACCTCCTCATCAAGTGCAATCATCCTGGTCTCAAGGGTGACTGAGGTGGTGCGGCTAATGAAGACTCTCCAAGATGGTACTCGGAGGAAATAACCTGAGGCTTGGCTCGGGCTGCTACGGGTGCTCTGGGTAAGTCCACCCTAGCATTAACTGGAAGGCCAATCCTCTAGAGGTTCGTCCCTCCAAAAGGTGCACTAGTCACTCTGGCTTGTGGAGATATGCAAAAATTTCCCCGATCAAGGGTAAAAGTTCGTGACGAACAACTTGTGTAGAATCTGGTAGGTGGGCAGAAGCTTGGACGCACTCAAGGAGCCGTCATCGTTCCACTATTGTCTCCTGCCAAAGATGTGTAAGTTTATCTGTATCTTCTCCTCTTCCGTGGGGTTGGGAACTGTGGAATGGTTGTTGTTCTTGGGTACTCTCATCATCCTAGAGACCATGGACAAGTTGAGAAGTTTCCTGCTTTAGTACAGGTCGACAATGACGGACATGGTGTCAAAATCGGTGCAAGTGATCTTAGAATACATATCCAAGACCACAGATGGGTGTGCTACTCCACCCCAATCTAGGATGGGTTCCCATCCTACTGTCTGCAGCGTCTCAGCTATCCTGTAGTCTGACACTACCTGTCTATCCATTCTCTTTTTGATGAGATTGCATTAATCATTGGAAGGAACCTGGGTCCTGGGATTTGGCAAAGTGACAGGCGGTGGTGAATCTTCTCCCTCGGAATTGGCTATCACAGATGAAGGGGGTAATGGAGCTCGAGATCTCCAGGATGAAGATGTAGAAGCTCTGGTAGTCTTGGCCTTCTCTGGTGGAGGGCCTTGAGTTTTCTTGGTTCTAGCCATGGATTTAGCTCAAAAGAAATCAAAGGAAGGAAATCACGAAGAAAATATGGAAGTCTTACCGAAACAGAATGCAAAAGAATGGAATAGAATGGGGATCTTGAGATGCTTTGAGATGCCCTAGGAAAGGCTTAGAAGGAGTTTTAGGGTTTTTGATTTGAAGAGAATGATGTTATGTTCTTATTTTCCCCTTTTTATGCTTCTCGGTACGACTCGGTAGCACCTTGGTAGCTGTCGAGTGACCTACCGAAAACCAATTTTAATTATTTTTCAAATTAAAAGTTTTTGTAATTTTTCTTGAATTATTATTGACATTTTTATATAAAAATATCTGTATAATACCATATACATTTTTATTGAAAATATAGATCCAGTTAACGGGTTAGTTTCTAGGTCGAGAAATTAAATAATCTGTTTTTATTAAAAATACATACTTGTTTATCACCCAATAATTTTTATTTAGTAATTTATCATTATAAAATAGTTATTCTTAATTATTTGCCCCTTTAGAAATTTTCTTATAAAAGTTTTATTTTTATATTTAGTTTCTATCAGGTTTATTGAACCAGTGTTTTATTCGAAGAGTTCATAGCCTTAACTCCACTACGCACTAACGCCTTGCATTTTCTAGAAATCCTCAAACGACTGATCATCAATCTCATCTAGCCATCATCTAGTCTATCTCATGGTTAAGTTCATTCACTATCCCTTCCTATCGACTCCTAGGTTCATCTTACAAGAAAATGTGATTAAATGTTGGTCCTAGTGTTATACGTGTCATGCATAGTCATACACCTATGATCAATCTAGATTGGAATTTCCATGTAATTCCTAGAAATGAATCGTAAATCATCATTTCTAAATTTCATATAATTACAACCTAGATGCAATTCAAGCAATTCACATGAAGTAGTTAGTTCAAATAGTCCACATAATACACTCCAATACTTAACATACAAGCACATTAAGTATTTACATACTGTACCAAGGTATTTTTCATACAAAGTACTTCCTAAGTTTACATGTCCTAGGTTCTCGTTGTTCACAAAATCACTTAAGGTAAGTTTTATGTAAATCCTAGAAAATTCATCCTATTTCCAGAGGTAATTACACTTATGTTCTAGAAATTGATAACTCTTAAGTTAGCAAAGTTGTTCTCCTCACAGGCGGTCACTTACTATCGATCCAAGGTTCAAGGAATTCATGTATCTGCAGCTACAATAGTCCTTATCACCTTACAAGGAAAGTAATGATCACCCTACTACTGTCCAGATTAGTCACTAGCCTTCTATACTTAATGACAAGTCTCTAAATATGTTGTGTGGTAATCCTAATTCATAACATGTAGATATACATATATTCACATATGAGCACATCAGGATACCACAATACTTAATTATATAATATAATCAAATATATTACATACAATAAAGAAATGTGGATCCTAGGTTCACAGTTTCTAGGTTCTCATCGTAGGTTTTCACGATGACCTAAGACTTCCCAAAGCCTAGACAACTTAAACCTAGTGCTCTAATACCACCTCTGTCGCGCCCCAAATCCTAGATATGGAAATCTAGAGGATTCAAAGGAACCGACCTTCAGACCCACCTCGTGGATATGAATAAACCACCAAAAAGTCAACCCTTACCTAGTTGAATCAGAGTCTCAACAGAAATATAATCAGCGAAAGTCTGTCTAAAATAAAACCATTGCCCAACCAAATGTGTCGAGCAATGAACCCACAAGTAATGTAAATAAATTCCAATTACATGTCCTGCCCACAAGGGGTCAAACCAACAAAAACTGAAATAACATAAAAGTAACAAGTCTCATAGCAGTATCTCAAACAAACAGCTTCTCAGCGCCGAGTCACCTTTCCACCCAGTCCAGATCAAACAATAGGACATGTAGAGATAAGGATCAGCCGAAGCCTAGTAGTGAAATCCTATGAGTCTAGAATACTTACTTTTATGTATGTAAACCAGCACAATTCATTTCATGCATTTCATTCAGCACATAATATCACAGTCATACATGTATTATCATGTCATCATACTATATATATCATATACTAGCATGAATATAACGACCATGTAACATCATAGTTCACATGAATACCACAACACATCAAACATAGTTATTAATAGATAATAATCCCCATAGTCCCACTATGTCAAGATTTCCCACATGATCTCATCATGTTCAAGCAGATTCCACATGGCTCTACCATGTTCCAAACAACAATCATACAATCACCACATGGTCCCACCATACTACGGCCAATTAACCAAATAAATACGTATCACGTGTTTAGAACATAATCATCTCTTTAGGGACTTGCACCCACGGAGGAAGTCTCCTGTATTATTTCTCTAGGGATTTACACCCATGGTGGAAATACACCTTTACGCACATAATCAAACACATATCAAACACATATTCTTACTATGATCACAAACATCACATATCACCATACTTTTAGGGACTTTCACCCATGGAGGAAGTACACCCTTACAGTCCTTTCCTTTAGGGACTCTCACCCATGGTGGATACACACCTATCCAATCCTTTCCTTTAGGGACTTTCACCCATGGTGGAAACACACCTATCCAATCATGTCCTTTAGGCACTTTTATGCACGGTAGAAACACACCTATCCAATCCTTTCCTTTACGAACTTTCACTCACAGTGGAAACACACCTATCCACATGTTTCACTAGGGGCTTTCACCCATGGAGGAAGTACACCCTTACAGTCCTTTCCTGTAGGGACTTTCACCCATGGTGGAAACACACCTATCCAATCCTTTCCATTTGGGACTTTCACCCATGGTGGAAACACACCTATCCAATCCTGTCCTTTAGGCACTTTCATGCACGGTAGAAATACACCTATCCAGTCCTTTCCTTTAGGGACTTTCACCAACGGTGGAAACACACCTATCCACAGGTCTCACCTTGCTACGACCAATGTAACATAGAATAACCCTATCCCTTAGCTGTGGATACGGGGATGAATTCACATTGGTGGGACATTGGTGGGACATCCTAGAAAGTCATATTGGGATCATGTGGGAACTTACTATATTTGACATTACCATACAGCGCCCCTCATCATTTGCATTGCATATTCTCTGTTGATATCATTTTGAGTGTCAAGTGTATTACACACTAGATCTAATTACCATGTAGAATTAGGCATGTGGATACTGTGATGTTAACCTATGATTTTATAACATCTAAGATTAGGAGAGAACAATAGTTTGTGTGATCTCGGTTGTTTATTGCTTTATCACCACAAGCACATAAGTTATCCTCATCACAATATATTTATTAATTGTTATTTTCTCATAATATTGGGCTATGAGTAAGTAGCTTGCATTGAAAGACTACTCATTCTGGCTTCTAGCTTATGTTTGTTGATTTATATTTTTTCAAGTCTTGGAGCTTGGTCACGAAGAGAGAGCCTAGGAATGGGTATAGAAACCTGGATTTAGTAGTAGAGTTGTACTAGATTAGACTTTCCTTTTATTAATCTGTAATTGATTAGATTTTATTTTTATGTTACTTATATCTTACTAGAACTGTTAATTACTTCCGCTTATGTTTTGACTATTATTATCCACTCCCTTGGCAATATCTGGTGAGAGTTACGAATTGAGCTTGGAATCTCATAATTTGGATTTTCTGGTTCGGTTTGTGAAAAAAATGGTATCAAAGCCTAAGTTCTTCTAAGACTTAAGTAACTGTATTTGGATTTTCATAGGACTAAAGGTTAGGGCCTTATAGGTTAACCTTCAGTTTAGGACTTGTAAGGGATAAGTGGATTAAATATAAGTAGGATGTGAGATGGTGAGATACGATGATTGTTGTTTGTGCATCCTAACTAGTAACTCCAGATGAACCATTAGGGGTAGGAAGTACTACTGTTCTTGAGAATTCTAATGTAGAAGCTACTAGGATGAAGTCTCTGTTAAGTATACTGGATTGTCGTGTTATTAAAGGACGTGATAATCTAAGGCCTATGTTTGTTGATTGAATTAATTTAAAGTAGTTAGAACTCTGATACTGACAAAATATCAAATTTTAAGGTCAATGTAGTTGCAAATGCATTGGACTGAGAAATTTGAAGATTTGGTAGGAATTAGATTTATATTTAAATAAAGAAAATAATAATATATAATTATTAAATCACTTCATTTTACTATGTATATAACACTTTATATAATCACACCAAGTTGCTAATTAGATCTAAGTCGGGAGAAGTCACTATTCATGCAGATTCGGATCGAGACCCATATCCTAATGAATCTAAGTGTTCGTCTAATAAATCTTTGTTTTGGATGGTTTGATGTGATACTTTGGCTTCTTATAGTTTGATAAACATTGAAATTTAAAAAATTTTATTTTTATTTTTTTGCTCTTCTTGGTGACATCCTCGGTGACCACCTCTCTTTAGATGTTTTAAATGCTTTTCAGTTGTGTTGTTTTCGTTTTCGCATGTTTTTGGGTTTTCTTCTCGCAGTGTATTAAACTTTAGTTTCTTGCTTATCATGTGTGTGCTTATTGGGTAGCTTGTACTGGCCCCTCCCTTTCCAATGCAATGTGTTTCATCTATGTAATGTTTGTCCCATGTTAATAAATCTTGTGTTGTCTTACTTTTGTGTACTTATAATTGAGCATGTGCAATTAGTCTCATTCTTTTTCGCCTTTAGAACTCCTTAGATTGATCTAATTTATTTTGATTTCGTTTGTATTTTCACAATTACTATTACTATTTCACTTGGCATTTTCGTATTTGCATTCATTCGTCAATACTTCATTGATTTTGCCGTTCACTGTACATCTTCTCAACGACATTGATAACTACACCCTTCGTATTTTTATATATATATTTATGTGATAATAAGCGTTTCTTTGTTTCACTACACAGATCATTAATAGCTACACATATATGCTATCAATCTTTTATGGCATTCTTTTACTCAACGAATATAAGTTTTTCATACTAATATTTTACTACATCTCTTCCTCAATTGCATCTTCCTACTTTATGTGTTGCTTATGTCATCATTTACTTTATTTACGTGGCTACTAGTCATTTTCTTTTTAGTGTACCGTTTGTTATTTTCTGCTTTTACATGTGGTGTTTGTTTTGAATGTATACTTCAGCCTTTCTTTCCAGCGTATGATGGTCGAATGGTTTCCCTCTTCATAATGCTTGTTGACGTGAATGAATCTCGTATTGCTTCATTTTTGTATCACTAGAATTTTGAAGATATGTTTTTTATTTCAAACTTTTAAGTTTTTCCATAACATTTTCTGCTTGCAAGACTAGTGATGTCATCTCACCCTTAGCCATCATGCCTTCACCACCTTCACCTCCTGGTTATCCTTAGATGATCTTGATGATTTCCCCTTAGATGCCTTTAGATGTTTTCTTTAGATGTGTTGTTTTTGAATGTTTTCCTTTTTGAGGTTCTAATGTTTTTACTTTAGGCGTTTTAACTTTCAGATGTAATGCTTGGGGTATATTTAAGTTTCCTTCTTGAAGTATGATTGACGAGTTGTGGTCAGGTGTTTTACTTTGATGCTTGCTTGTGTTAATAAAAATCTTGGTTGGTTTTATCTTGTGTACTTACAAATTTAACTTAGGTTTTAGTTTCAAATAAAAAGCACTTGATCAATTAAATTAGAAACCTAACTTAACAGATCACTTAGACTAATTTCGAGGAAAAAATTCTTTCAAGGAGGGTAGGATGTAAGAACCTAAATAATCCCTTAAAATCTTAACTTGAGATCTAAGGGTAAAATGGTAATTTGATGATTTGGTAATCTAATTTCATTTATTAATTAGGATTTGATCTCTTAAAATCCTTTATCCTATAAGACACAATAGAAATTCTTTAAGTCACTAAAACTTATCAGGTCAACCAAATAGACTTAGGATGCAGTGTTAATCAGATAACTGAACATAGTAGTTAAATAGGAAATAAAATCAATTAGCAAGATAATAATTGGTTTAGACAACCTACAAGATTCATTTGAATCCCCGAAATATATTTACAGCATAATTAATTAATAGGGTAATTAAATTGGAAGAATAGAGCTAGAAACCCAGTTTTGCCCCTGTGGCTGTTTTAAATTTCAAGTTTACCATTATAGCCTTTAAATAGAGAACTTAGGTCTCATAACCTCATTTCTCTCTTTCTCATCTCTCTCTCATTCCTTTTGGAGGTCTTGGAGAAGAAGAGGAGGAAGCTTTAATGTCTTCAAATGCACAGTGGAGCAACCACGGATGCGACCCGGCAACGCCCCAAGTTGAGTTTTGTTTTGATGCAAGTGTATTTATTTGTCTTTCATTGTTATGATCATGGGGGAAGATCATGTTTGATTGTGTTCTTCCTTCCCCCATAAATTTGGTAGTTAGATTAAATTTTTTAGGGATCAAATCCCACGCTATTGAGACCCCATTCCTTGTAGACGACCTATGTGAACCGATTCATTGGATTCTAGATTTTCTACGGTTCGAAACTTAGGGAAAAGCATTGGAACCTTGTGTAGACTAATCCCCTTGGCCTAGAAACCAATTTCAAAGCTCCCTTAGATGGTTAGAACCTTCTATGTGAAATTTCACCGAGGAAATACCCTATCCCGAGTTTCGGCGATGCCTTCGGCAAGCCGATGAATCCGCCGAATCTCAGAACAGATTCCAGGTCTACTGGAATGGTTGCCGAAACCTTGTACAGTACGCTGAGAGCTACGACGAGAGGCTGAATTTGGTGAGCTGAAGACCTTACCGAACCCACAATTTAGAATTGAACCAGAGTCACTTTTGGTCTAATGAGAGTCATTCGGACTAGTTTCTGAGGTGCCATTCCATTTGGCACAATTTTTCCTTTTTCGCGAGCCGAGAGGTCGCTGAGGACCTCGCCGAGAGCCTCCTCTAGTCCGATGTAGGTGGTTATGTTATGGGCACTCGTAGAATGACCAACCTCACATGTTTGGCATGTTTTCGGGGCTAGTAGACCTAACATGCAAAATATGACCCCCCAATCCAAATGTTAGCCTTTTCAGAATTGGCCGAGCTATAAGAGATTTTGGGAAACTTGTGTAAGTGACCCCAAAGTCCTCTCGTGAGCTCTCTACCCTCATTTTATACATGTTTGTGCTTTGAAATTATTAGGTGCGATGTGTTATCCTTTATTTTGTATAGAAATGTGAATATTGCCTTACTTCCTTGCGTAATTTGCATGTGAACTATCAGTTAAGGATCTAAATACCTCAAATGCAATATTTTGATAAATGGTCAATATTTAGAAGTTTAAATATGCCTAGTGCATAGTTTTGGGCATGTGTGTACTCTATTTGGGTTGTCTCATGCTTATAATTGGTGTATGCTCATTTTGCTTACTTATTGACTTGATAACTATAGACTAATTAGATGTTAGTGTTGTGTACTATGGTGTCTTATAGAGTAGGATCATGGGATTGCGCCCATGTGGTTGCCTGTTGAATATAAGCCTGTGAGTCATTGTGTGAATGCATTAATTAAAGGACTTGAATAATATAAGTTGCATATGGACCATCCTGTTGTAATAGCTCAGTCTAATACCCCATGTGATACCCTTGGGTTTAGACTATCATATGAGATGATTTGAATTATTGACCCTTGTTGTCCCCTGAGTGGACTTTATTATTTCGCCCAAGCTGAGAGAGAGCCCCTTTGTTGGCATGCATCGAATGACTTGTGGCAAGATGATGTTTTCGCCCAAGATGTGAGAGAGCCCCCATGTTGGTATGCCACGCAGACTTGTGGTAAGTTGATTCCCAAGGATTGACGCATTGGTGTAGCTTGGAAAAAAGGAGTGAATCATGTTTATACCTTATGTTGGATGTGAATATGTATCCCTGAGGGCCTACTCACATTGGTGAAAACCTCGGATTATTACCCATCATCAAAAATAAGTGGGGGGATTGTGCCTCCTTGGTTGAAAACCCATAAAATTATGTTGTACACATAGAATAATCCAATCCCTTAGCCTTGAATACGGGGATTAATTCACATTGGTGGGGCATCCTGATAGTCGTACTGGGATCATGTGGGAACTTACTATATTTTGCACTACCATACAGCGCCCCTCATCATTTGCATTGCATATTCTCTGTTGATATCATTTTGAGTGTCAAGTGTATTACACACTAGATCTAATTACCATATAGAATTAGGCATGTGGATACTATGATGTTAACCTATGATTTTATACTGAGTAAGGTTGGGATAGAACAATAGATTGTGTGATCTCGGTTGTTTATTGCTTTATTACCACAAGCACATATGTTATCGTCATCACAATATATTTATTAATTGACTTTTGTAGCGACCTGTGTCTTTAAATTATAATTAATATAATTTAATTCTAGTTAACATGGAAAAACCCTTGTGAAAGATTATATAGGATTGTGTAATTAAGTAATTGGAATTATTAGAGATTGTAATTTCAACAAAATATATGGTCTATCGTGTAATGTTTGAAAGATTGGGGTCACGTGAATAATTCTAAAACCTTATGGAATTAAGGTTTTGATTTGAACGTGTAAGACAAGGGGATGGAGGTGCCATTTAGTATGGTCACTAGGGGTAGTTTAGACCTTTCACCTTGGAAGTTATATTAGGAAGTTATGGATACTGTTGGGAGGGACACATGTAAGCATGGGAAGGTTTCTTAACCAATTCTCTTGCATGGTGTACATGATCATGTGAGAGAAAGTGCCTCTACATGTTGGATCAAGAGAGAGAAAGTGTTATGCTGTAGAGAAAGTAGAGAAGGAGCGAAGAGGACAGAAGGAAGAAAGGCTACGTAGGAAAAAGGAAGAAGAAGAAGGCAAAGGGAGAAGTGGTGATCTGCCATTGCTGGATCTGCAGGAAACAGATCTAAGAAGAAAAAGCTTAGGAAATGAGGTAGTGATTTCTATGTTCCTACGGTATCTGATTTTATAGATGATCTCAATGCTATAGTTATAGGAGGTTGTATGTTCTGGTATGTTTAACGTGATTAGATCTAGGATCTATATAGACTAGAAGGAATATAGTCATGTTGGTTGATCTGCATGATACTTGTGTTGCTGTGTTTCATTTGTTTGTGTAAGTTCTTATTATTCATATTTATGTATTTGAATCCATGATTTATTATAGGATGATTACTTGTTTAGATCCATGGAAATTAACTAGATTTAGGTGTTTTGTTGTTTTGATCACATGAGTAGGTTTTAGAGACTTGTTTTTGATTGCTAAGAACTTAGAAATCACTAGGTTCTATTAGAGGCACAAAGCCCTAGAAGAAACCCAAAAAATGGCTGAGTTCTCTACGTTTGGCAGCAGTCTCGGAAGCTACCGAGCAACTACCGAAAATAGCCAAATATTTTGTACTCTGGACATGCTACCGAGACTTTGCAACATTGCTATCGAGCCTCTCGGTAGGATAGTCGGCAGCTACTGGGTAGCTACCAAAATTGAGGAATAGTACTCTCTGGACCAGCTACCGAGACACTCGGTAGGAAACTTGGCAGCTACCGTGCAGCTATCGAAGTCCAAGGGACTCCAAATTTTATGGGGAGGATCCACATTGAGTTGTGCACATGCCTGTATGGATGGTTCGTGTCCAAAAGGTCTAGAATTGGACGAATCATAGGAAGTGTAGGAGAAGGTCCAAAACTCTGGATTATCGGATTGATTGGGATGGTATATGAGGTGTTATCAACTCAAAGGTTTTGGATAAGGTCTTAGGACCTCAATACAAGACTAGTATGGTTAGAATTGGTCATGTAGGACTAGATTGGGTGATTAGTGCTTTTACCATCCAATGTTGACCTAGGTTGGACTTGGGTTGAGTTCTGTGTAACTTAGGTGTGAATTTGATGATGTTGACTTGAATGTGAATGACTGATTGATGGTACTATGAGTATCCAATACTGTGTGTAATGTTTGTGTTGATTGACTTGAATTATGATTCTGGATAGGTCAGCTTCCACCGTAGGTGAATGTCCCTAAAGGTAATGCATGGTAAGGGTGAGCTTCCATCATGGGTGAAGGTTCCTAAAGGTAAGAACTGGGATAGGTGAGCTTCCACCGTGGGTGAAAGTCCCTAAATGAAAGATTTGTTGTGGGTGTATTCCACCGTGGGTGAGAGTCCCTGAAGGAAGATCTGGTTACAGGTGTGCTTCCACCGTGGGTGCAAGTCCCTAAATGGAATGCAGGTATACTGGTGTATCCCACCATGAGTGCAAGTCTCTTAAGGGATAAGAATGGTGGCTTTCCTCTGTGGGTGCGAGTCCCTAAAAGAATGGTTTTTGAGACTGGTGTATCCCACCTTGAGTGCAAGTCTCTTAAGGGATAAGAATGGTGGCTTTCCTCCATGGGTGCAAGTCTTTAAAAGATTGGTTACTGATACAGGTGGCTTCTTCCGTGGGTGAAAGTCCATAAAGGAATGGAAAAGTGGCTTCCACTGTGGGTGGAAGTCCCTAAAGTATAGCGTTTTACTAGTGTATTCCACCATGCGTAAAAGTCTCTTAAGGAATAGGAATGGTTTTTCTACTGTGGGTGCAAGTCCCTAAAAGGACGGGTCGTATGGTCGTGAGTTGGAATGAGCATGTGACTGGGCGAGGCCTGGTGACACCCATCATTGCATTGCATCTCATTTCACTCCATGCTTGCATCATACCTTGCATTGCATTGCATTGTATTTGACTTGACTATGTTGCATATACATTGTGACTTCTTGATTGTGAATGTGATGGTGATTGGGTCGCATTGGTCGTAGCAAGGTGGGACCTTGTGGTTACAGGTGTGTTTCCATCGTGGGTGAAAGTCCCTAAAGGAAAGGATTGTACAGGTGTGTTTCCACCGTGGGTAAAAGTCCCTAAAAAAGTGGTGATATGTGTTGCTTGTGATCATAGTGAGACTATGTGTGTGATATGTGTTTGCTTACGTGCATAAGGGTGTGTTTCCACCATGGGTGTAAGTCCCTAAAGGAATGGTACAGGAGACCTCGTCCGTGGGTGCAAGTCCCTAAAGGAATGGTTATGTGCTAGATATGTGATACGTATTTATATGGTTAATTGGCCGTAGCATGGTGGGACCAGGTGGTGCATGTTGTGGAACATAGTTAGACTATGTGACTCCTGTGACTTGGTTGTTGTGTAACATG